>UESW01002689.1:11571-117223 GCA_900491605.1 Calamus simplicifolius | reverse complement strand
CCTTCAGCAAATGATCCAACTTGAGTTGCCATTTGGATCTTTAGCTCTTGATCGTGTGATCAAAATCTAATGAGCACTTGCTCTGATACCAATTGTTGGCCCAGATGACAACCCAAGAGGGGGGGGGTGAATTGGGTTCTTTAAAAATTTAGCCTTTTAAATAGTTTGCTTAAGAAGAATGAAAGTGAATGCAATGCAAATACAAAGTACAGTGAATAAATAAAGATAGAGATAGAGTCAATGGAACACAAACACAAAGATTTTATAGTGGTTCGGTGTATCCAACACCTACGTCCACTCCCAAGATTCACTTGGGTCCACACTATAATCTTCCTTGATTACAGCCGAGTTGTTTTACAAGCTCACAACTCAAACTTGTTGTTTTCCCGGGATCACAACGAACCCAGCTGGTTTTCTGGGCTCACCAGCACAAAAACCCTAACACAAGCTATACCAAGCTTGTACCGAGGTAAGACTACTCCACTAGTTCAATCCCCAGATTGAACTAGACACAAATAATAGAAATATTGTTTTTCAAGTACAAGCTCCTTAATGAGCAGATAATCAAATAAAGAACAAGTTTAGAAAAGCCTGATTTGTAGTTGGTTGGCTTTTGAGCTTTTCTTCTTTTCTTCTTTTCCTCAACTCCTTTGAAGTGTAGAATCGGGCCTCAGCTCGGATTCTTCACGGATTGAACGTTGGAGTTGATTTGAGCTTTTCTTCCTTTCTTTGAATGTTGAAAATCTCTTGATTTGCTCTTGAATAGCTCTTGGATTTTCTTCTGAAGCTTCTCTTGGATTGATGAACTTGAGCACAGATGAAGCTCCTTTGATTTCACGCTTTTTCTTTCACTCTATTTTGAATCTCGGATTTTTTCAAATGATGCTCTTTTTTTCTCTTTTTCTTTTTCTTTTTCTCTTGAAGTGTATATCTCTCTTTGATTTGAAAATGGCTTCTCTATTTATAGATTCTGCAAAAATATAGCCGTTAGAAACAAAGAAATATAGCCGTTATTAAAAATCTTACCGTTGACGCTGAGTTGGCATTCAGAAAAATCACGCCCAGATTTGTTGGAGTCGACTCCTGCTTTCCGCGAGTCGGCTCGAAGACGCGATACCAAAAATAGAAATATTCAGAAAGTCAAAGGGTCGACTCATCGAAAATAAAGTGTCGACTCCTGACAGTCGGGGGTCGACTCATGAAAAGTTAAGGGGTCGACTCGCGAAGTGCTCAGAAAAATAACCTCTGGTGTCTGAGCGGAGTCGACTCACACAGTCATGGAGTCGGCTCGACAGAATCGGGGGTCGACTCGAGAAATCACATGGGTCGACTCGAGACAACAGACATCTCTGTATACTGAGTGGAGTCGACTCTGAAACTCTAGAGTCGGCTCCGGAACGTATCAAAAATCAGAGAATTTTCTGATTGACTTGAAATTCGTTCCAGATTCATTTTAAATCAATTTTTGACTTGAATACAATAAAATTGTCATTAGGAATCAATTCAAGAAATGTTCCAAAAACTCATTGATTGATATGAAGTATAAAAATTTCTTTTTGAAAGCTTAAACATGGAGCTTGAAGTTACTTTCAAATTGATTAAAGTCATACTTAACATACTCATTGATTGTTCTAAATAAATTCATTGCTCATGTAAATAAACTCATTGCATCTTTTAATATACTCATGGCTTTTGGTAATCATCAAAATCAATAAGATTGGGGCAATAATTTTCTTAACAATCTCCCCAACACTTCCATCCTTTCAAAAATTTTATGAAGATCAGTGCTAAAGGATTCGACGGAATTGCTAATGAAAAAAGAAATCATGTCAAGTCTTGAATTAATTTCATCCTTTAATTGATTGAACTCCTCTCTTAATTTACACATATCATTTGTTCTTACACTGTCATACTCAGCCAGTAAAGCCCTGAGCTGACCAATTTGTTCCTTAGAAAATCTTTCTGATGCAATGCTGATGATGTGGAAGATGAGAGCTAGGTCCAGCTTCTGAGGGTCCAGCAGATGTCCAGTAAAAGGAGGTCCAGCAGATGATTCAGGAATGTCTTCTCCTTTGACTTTCTCAACTCTAACCTCTTCAGCTCTGGCCTCATGTCCTCTTTTAATCCAGTTTCCATTTTCTTTTCTAAAGCCCATTCTGGAATTGTAGAGACACTATAGTAATATGTATGTCTTAACTTTCTTAGTGGCTCATTGTCCATTATAAGTACACTTGGCTTCTGAAAACCAATGTTAAAACCATACCATAAGGCAATGTAGATCTCTTCTAGTAGCTACCTCTGCCATATATCCTATCATCATTTCAGCAAGATTTAAAGGTCTACCAGTGAGTATGCAGTCCATCAATAAAACGTCTCGCTCCGAGACATATTCGAACCTTCCGATTTTAGGAAATAGAATCCTTCCACAGATATTGTGAAGTAATATGAGTTCCAAATTAAGTTGATTTGCCAAGATTTTCTCAAACTCAGAAACTTCTCTCCCTAACATCCTTGATAGTGCTCCTCCTCTATCTTCATGATGATACTCAACAAGTCCAACAATAGGCATTTCCAATAAATTACCAAGGGATTCGGCTGTGATGATTACCTTTGTTCCTCTTACAATACTTACTAAGCCTCCCTCTCCTCTACTTAAATCATTATAAAACTCTCTTACTAGGGCAGGGTAGGTAGGGATATCCAAAGAGCAGACCTTCTCCATCCCATTTCTTTCAACAACCGCCCAATAGCAAGCCTCCGAAATAAAAAGTTGAATTCAACTTTCTTCCCGGTTGTAATGGCCTTACCAGCTAATTGGTCAACTCGAGGAGAAGATAGTGAGGGTGGAGAGTCATCTGAGTGGCAGATGAAGAAGATGACGAAGGTTGCCTCCGATTTGAACGGCGCTTCGTCGGAACAATCGAACCACCAATGATAGCACACCTTTTGGGAGCCATTGGATTTGATTGGAATGAGTAATCAAGGGTTTCGAGGGATTGAAGGTTTGGAATCAGTTTGGAATAGTTTGAAAGTCGTTTAGGAGACGATAGAAATCATTTGGGGTCGACTCCGCCCTTTTTATTTTGACCTAGTTCACTTAGAGTCGACTCCCGAAAACGAGGTGTTGGCTCCGAACCAGAGAATCTGTCAGTGCCCAAATTAGAGTCGGCTCTACAGAAGCCAGAGTCAGCTCTAATTGCCCAGACAGAACATCAAAATAAGAAGGTGTCAACTCCTCAAACTGAAGGTGTCGACTCCACAATAGTTTCAGAGAAAAAAAATCAGATTTTCAAGGATCTGAAACTGATCAAATTAATCATCAACTCTAGATAAGTGTTCCTTAACAATGGGGAAATAATAAATTAACTTTCTAGATAAATTTCCTTATTGGACATAGAGGATTTTCAAGAAATAATGAAGTCTAGATAGTTGTTGTCCTTAAGAGTTTAGAAAATTATTCTAAAGGATCTGTTGACCCAATTGATGATTTTGATGATTAACAAAACTATTTGAGTATAACAATTGAGGCTCTAATGATTTTGATTAAGTTTTTCAGATTATAAGTCTATTGAATGATCAAAATCAGGAGTTAAATCGTGTTCTGGATCGAATCTAATGTCTAGGTAAGATTGCAGACATTAGAGTCGACTCCGAGAATCACAGAGCCGACTCCAGTATCTGGCACGGAAGTTAGAGTCGACTCCGAGACTGTTAGAGCCGACTCTCACAGAAGAAGACAGAACGTTGATTTTTCTGGCCCCGACTAGAGTCGACTCCGGGTCTGTTAGAGTCGACTCCAGAAAAGTTTCTTGTCGACCCCAGAAAAGTCAGAGACGACTCCAGAATAACGGATTAAAGTGTTTCGAGTTAGAGCCGACTCCAGAAAAGTTAGAGTCGACTCCAACCCACCTGGAACGAAAAATCAAATTGCCAGATCAGCTCTAACGGTAATATTTCTATTTTACTTTATTTCTAACGGATATATTTTGTTACAAGGTACACTCCAACGGATAGTTTTCTTCCAAAAATGGTTTGAAAGAAATCTATAAAAAGGGAAGACTATCATTCAAAAAAGAAACGAAAAAACGGAAAAACAAAGAAAAAACGGAAATAGAGAAATCCCAATTCAAAAATCCGAAAAAGAGAGAGCCTGAATCTCAAGAGAAAAACCTTCTAGCTCAAATCCACTCCACTCCAAAAAGCTCAAGAGGAATCCAAGGCATTCAAATCAAAGTTTTGGTGGATTTCCCAAATTGGAGAAAGAGGATCAGTTTCTTGCTTTTCAATCCTTCTCAACTGCTTCAACTGTGAAGAATCGGAGCTGAGGCTTGATTCAATCTAGCAAGGAGAAGAAGAAAAGAAGAAAAGAAGAAAAGCTCAAAAGCCAACCAACTACAAATCAGGCTTTTCTAAACCTTGTTATTTATTTGATTATTTGCTCATTGAGGAGCTGTGTATTTGAAAAACAATATTTCTTTTGTTTGTGTCTAGTTCAATCTGGGGGATTGAACTAGTGGAGGTAGTCTTACCTCGGTACAAGCTTGGTATAGCTTGTGTTAGGGTTTTTGTGCTGGTGAGCCCGGAAAACCGGCTGGGTTCGTTGTGATCCCGGGAAAACAACAAGTTTGAGTTGTGAGCTTGTAAAACAACTCGGCTGTAATCAAGGAAGATTATAGTGTGGACCCAAGTGAATCTTGGGAGTGGACGTAGGTGTTGGATACACCGAACCACTATAAAATCTTTGTGTTTGCCGTGTCTCTTTATCTCTATCTCTATCTCTATCTTATTGATTGTATTTTTTTTTGCATTGCATTCACTTTCACTCACACTAAGCAAACAAATATTTAAAAGGTTTAAATTTTTTAAAGAACCCAATTCACCCCCCCCTCTTGGGTTGTCATCTGGGCCAACAATTGGTATCAGAGCTAGTGCTCATTAGATTTTGATCACACGATCAAGAGCTAAAGATCCAAATGGCAGCTCAAGTTGGATCATTTGCTGAAGGTCATTCTACGAATAGACCTCCACTGTTTAATGGTTCAAATTATTCATATTGGAAAGCTAGAATGAGGATATTCATTCAAGCTTCTGACTATGAACTATGGGGTGTTATAATTAATGGACCTAGTACACCCACACATGTTATTGATGGCACTATTGTTCCTAAGCCCGAAAGGGACTGGAATGATAATGATAGGAAGATGGCACAGCTTAACGCTAAAGCCATGAATGTTTTATATTGCTCTTTAGATGCTAATGAATTTAATAGAATCTCCACATGTAATTCCGCAAAGGAGATTTGGGATAGATTAGAGGTTACCCATGAGGGTACCAACCAAGTAAAAGAATCTAAAATTAATATTCTTGTTCATAAATATGAGTTGTTTAGCATGGAACAATCTGAAACCATTGCATGCATGTACACTAGATTTACAGATATTGTAAATGGTTTGAAAAGTCTTGGTAAGACATATACTAACTCTGAACTTGTTCGAAAAATTCTTAGGTCACTACCAAGATCATGGGAAGCCAAAATGACAGCAATCCAAGAAGCAAAGGACCTCAACACTTACCCTTAGAGGAGCTTCTAGGATCACTTATGACCCATGAGTTGACAATGAAGCAGCACGTAGAGGAGGACACAAAGAAGAAGAAATGATTGCCCTCAAAGCTGCAAAAGAAGAAGAGAGCAGCAGCGATGATGATGATGATGATGATGAAGAGACTGCTCTCTTAGCTAAAAAGTTTAAAAGATTCATGAGGAGAAAGAAACCCTTCCACAAGAAGAAATTTGGAGCAAAGTGGGAAGGAGAAAAGGATAAGAACAAGGACAAGGACAAAGAAAAAGAGAAAGACCCCTTGACTTGCTATGAGTGTAATAAACCGGGGCACTTTAGGAATGAATGTCCTAAATTAAAGAAAGCCTACAAAAAGAAAAAGAAGGCTTATGTGGCGACTTGGAGTGATAGCGAAGAATCTTCTTCCGAAGAAGAAGAACAAAAGGAAGTCGCAAATGTATGTTTTATGGCGGACGACAACGATGAGGTAAGTTCCGATAACCCTTGCGATGAGTTTGCATTTGATGAATTATTTGATGCTTTTAATGAACTTGTCGGCGATTTCAAGTTTTGAAAAAGAAATACAAGTTTTGAAAAATGAAAATTAACTTTCATTAAAGAAAAGGAAATCTTAATAATGAAGTTAAGAAACTTAAATCTGAAAATGAAATTTTGGTAAAAGAAAAAGAATTAATTTCCAATGAAAATGATAAACTAAGGAAAGAGGTTGAAAAATATAAGAACATAGTTGATAAGTTTACCTTAAGCTCAACTAAATTACATGTTATTAAATAGTCAAAAAGCAGTTTTTGACAAAGCCGGATTAGGGTATAACACTTTAGAAAACAAAAATCACTGAAAAATATTTTTGTGCGTGCTGGCCAAAGTAATTTTACATGCTTTAAATGTAATCAAAAAGGACATAAATCTTATGAATGTAAAATTCTAAAACCTAATAAAAACTTAAATATTAAAGGAAAGAAAATATGGGTTCCAAAGGAACATTTTTATTGCTACTAACCATGAAGGACCCAAGAAAGCTTGGGTACCTAAACATAAGACTTGATCATTTTGCAGGAGTGTCTTGCGGCCAAAAGATCAAAGCGAAAGTGGTATCTTGATAGTGGCTGCTCAAGGCACATGACGGGTGACAAAGATCAATTCATCACCCTTGAAAGCAAAAGAGGAGGAGTAGTTACATTTGGGATAATGGCAAAGGCCAAATCTTGGGGTTTGGTAACATTCAAATAACTCCCTCCACATATATTGAAAATGTCTTATATGTTGATGGTTTGAAACATAATTTAATTAGTATTAGTCAATTATGTGACAAAGGTTTTAAAGTATCATTTGAATCTTCTATATGCACAGTTGCTAATCCCATTGATAATAGCATTGTTTTTATTGGAAATAGAAATGGCAATGTATACTTGATTGATTTAGACAATTTGTCTACTAATAATCATTGCTTAGTTGCTAATAATGCTAATATGAATGAGATTGGTTGGTTGTGGCATCGAAGATTAGGTCACGCAAGCACACACCTGATTTCAAAACTAATTAGAATGGATTTAGTAAAAGGACTACCTAAAATAGATTTTGAAAATAACAAAATATGTGATGCATGTCAGTTTGGAAAACAAACGAGAAGTTCTTTTAAATCTAAAAATATTGTTTCAACTTCTAGGCCATTAGAGCTACTTCACATGGACCTTTTTGGACCAACTAGAACCACAAGTCTAGGAGGAAAGAAATATGGTCTTGTGATAGTAGATGATTACTCTAGATTCACTTGGGTAATGTTTTTAGCTCACAAAGATGAGACTTTCTCGATATTCCTGAAATTCTTCAAGAAAGTAACAAATGAGAAAAACACTACCATAGTGTCTCTAAGAAGTGATCATGGAACTGAATTTGAAAATCACTTATTTGAAAGTTTTTGCAATGAAAATGGTATTAATCATAATTTTTCTGCACCTAGAACCCCTCAACAAAATGGAGTAGTTGAAAGGAAAAATAGAACTCTAGAAGACATGGCCCGTACCATGCTATGTGAAAGTAAACTCCCGAAATACTTTTGGGCGGAAGCTATTAACACAGCATGTTACATCCTAAATAGAGCATTAATAAGACCTATTTTAAAGAAAACACCTTATGAATTATGGCATGATAGAAAACCCAACATTAAATATTTTCATGCATTTGGTTGTAAATGTTTTATTCATAATAATGGTAAAAATAACTTAGGTAAATTTGATGCAAAATCTGATGAAGGAATATTCTTAGGTTATTCAACAACTAGTAAAGCATATAGAGTGTTCAATAAAGGAAGTTTAATTGTTGAAGAATCTATTCATGTAATTTTTGATGAATCTTTAGCATCAAGTTCCAAAAGGATTGATGATGAGGAAGATACAAACATTCTCTTGAAAAACTTAATATTGATGTATCTTCAGATCATGAACAAGAAGCTAAAGATAATGATTCGCCTAATGCTGATGTTATTAATACTAATCATAATGATGTAGATCTACCAAGAGATTGGAGATACGCTTATAGTCATCCCAAGGAATTGATTATAGGTGATCCATCTCAAGGAATAAGAACTAGATCATCTATGAGAAATATTAGTAATCACCTTGCATTTGTTTCTCAAATTGAACCTAAAACCATTGAAGAAGCTGAAAAAGATAATAATTGGATGTTAGCTATGCAAGAAGAATTAAACCAATTCACTAGAAATAATGTATGGACATTAGTGGAAAGACCTAAAGATCATTTGTTATAGGATCAAAATGGGTTTTTAGAAATAAACTAGATGAAAATGGCATAGTAATTAGAAACAAAGCTAGATTAGTTGCAAAAGGATATAATCAAGAAGAAGGTATTGATTTTGATGAAACCTTTGCACCTGTAGCTAGATTAGAAGCCATTAGGCTATTACTTGCATTTGCATGTCACATGAACTTTAATTTATTTCAAATGGATGTCAAAAGTGCATTTTTAAATGGATTAATAAATGAAGAAGTATTTGTTGAACAACCACCGGGATTTGAAGATCATGAATTTCCAAATCACGTTTTTAAATTGCACAAAGCTTTATATGGTTTGAAACAAGCACCTAGAGCTTGGTATGATAGACTAAGTAAATTTTTGATTGAAAATGATTTTACAAGAGGAAATGTTGATAAAACATTGTTTTTGAAAAGAAAAGATAAAGATTTACTTGTAGTTCAAATTTATGTTGATGACATTGTATTTGGTGCTACTAACAATCTTCTATGTCAAGAGTTTGCTAAGTTAATGCAGGGAGAATTTGAAATGAGCATGATGGGAGAACTCAATTTCTTCCTTGGACTCCAAATCAAACAAAGCAAAGAGGGAATCTTTATCAACCAAACAAAGTACACAAGAGAAATTCTAAAGAAGTTTGGTATGGAATCAATCAAACCCCTCGGAACACCAATGAGTCCTTCATGCAAGCTGGACAAAGATGAAGAAGGTAAGAAGGTTGATCAAAAATATTATCGAGGTATAATCGGATCCCTACTTTACTTAACTGCAAGTAGACCAGACATAATGTTTGCTGTTTGCTTATGTGCTAGATTTCAGTCTGAACCTAAAGAATCACATTTAATTGCTGTTAAAAGAATTCTTAGATACCTTAAGTGGAACAAAAAATGTAGGTTTATGGTATTCTAGAGACTCAACATTAAATCTGATTGCTTATTCTGATTCTGATTATGCTGGATGTAAGTTAGATAGAAAAAGCACAAGTGGTGCATGCCAATTTTTAGGAAGTAACTTAATCTCATGGTTTAGCAAAAAGCAAAATTCGGTTGCATTATCTACTGCTGAAGCAGAATATGTTGCAGCTGGAAGTTGCTGTGCTCAAATCCTATGGATTAAGAGACAACTTGAAGACTATGGTATCACACTTGATAAGACACCTATAAGATGTGATAATACAAGTGCAATCAATCTAACTAAAAATCCAATTCAACACTCAAGAACAAAGCATATTGAAATTAGATATCACTTTATAAGAGAACATGTTGCCAATAATGAAATTTGTCTTGATTATGTGAATACTGAAGAACAACTGGCAGATATATTTACAAAACCCTTAAGTGAAGAGAGATTTTGTTATCTTAGAGGAGAATTAGGAGTTTGTGATCCTTTGGAATAATTTTCTGAAACTCTTAAGGAACAACTATCTAGATTTCATCAATTTCTTGAAAAATCTCGATATTCAATAAGGAAATCTATCTAGATCTTGATTCATTGTTTCCCCAATTGCTAAGGAACATTTATCTAGTTTGATGATTAATTTGAATAGTTTCAGATCCTTGAAACTTGATTTTTTATCTCTGAAACTGTTAGAGTCGACTCTAACAGTTTGTGGAGTCGACACCTTAGTTTTTGATGTTCTGTCTAAGCAATTAGAGCCGACTCCGGCTTCTGTAGAGCCGACTCTAATTCGAGCGCTGACAGACTTTCTGGTTCGGAGCCGACACCCAGTTTTCGGGAGTCGACTCTAGGTCGAACTAGGTCAAAAATAAAAAGGCGGAGTCGACCCCAAATCATTTTATCCGTCTCCCAAAACCCCTCCAAGGAGTTCCAAAGCCTTTCCAACCTCCCCAATCTTCTCAAAACCTTTGATTACACATTCCAATCAATGGCACCCAAGAGGCGCGGTTTCGTCGGAGGAGCGTCCGTTCCCACGAGGCGACGCACGATTCGGAGGCAACCCTCGCCATCCTCCTCTTCGGCCACTCAAGAAGATTCCCCTCCTTCACCCTCTTCACCCAAAGTAGATCAACTAGCCGGTAAGACTATCACAACTGGAAGGAAGGTCAACTTTGATTTCTTTGAGTCGGAGGGCTTCTCAATAGGAAGATGTTTAAAAGAAATGGGGTGGGAAAAGATTTGTTCATTAGATATCCCCACTTATCCTGCCCTAGTGAGAGAATTTTACAATGATTTGAGTAGAGGAGAAGGCGGTTTAGTCAGTATTGTAAGAGGAACTAGAGTTGTAATAACTGCTGAAATCCTTGGAAATCTGTTGGAAATGCCCACAATTGGTATTATGGAATATCAGCATGATGATAGAAGTGGTGCATTGTCAAGAATGTTAGGGAGGGATGTAACCGAGTTTGAGGAAATTCTTGCTAATCAATTAAATCTGGAGCTCAGGTTACTACACAACATATGTGGAAGAATTTTATTCCCCAAAATTGGTAGATTTGAGTACGTCTCGGAGCGAGACATTCTTTTGATGGATTGTATTATAACTGGAAGGCCAGTCAACCTAGCTGGCATGATGATTGGTTATATGGCAGAGGCTGCTACAAAGAAAAGATCTACACTGCCATATGGTATGGTTCTGACATTGATCTTTAGAAGCCAAGGTGTGCTAATTATGGATAATGAACCCCTAAGGAAATTAAGGCACACTGACTATTATAGTATTTCTACTATTCATCGGATGGGCTTCAAGAAGTTAAATGGTATCTGGATGAAAGGAGGACGAGAAGAAAGAGCTGAGAGAGATAGACTGAAGAGGCCAGAGTAGAAGATATCCCTGGACCATCCACTGCGGGACCATCAGTCCCTGATCCATTTATTGCGGGACCATCTACAGCTGGACCTTCAGAAGCTGGACCGAGCACAGTTCCCTCTCCTCCACATCTGTCTGTTACTGCTTCTGGGAGATTCTCTGATGAGCAGATTGGTCAGTTGAGAGCCTTGCTTGCTGAATATGACAGTCAGAGATCTCATGAGATTAATCAATTAAAAGAAGACTTCAATCAGCTAAAAGAAGAACTTAACTCGAGACTTGACATGATTTCCTTTTCCATAAGCAATTCTGTTGAATCCTTTGGTGCTGAACTTCACAAAATCTTTGAAAGGATGGAAGGCATTGCTGATGGCTCGGGATCTTATGTTCATGCAACTGGTCAACTGAAGAAGGACATTGACCTTGCAGTCTCACAGATTGAAGCTTGTCTTGAAAATTTTAAGAAATCTCAAAAAGATGATGTAATGGAAATCATAGGTCACTTGAAGAAAATTGTATTCAAACATATCTGACTTTGATTTTGATTTTGATACTCTTTTGTATCTTAGGTTCTCCAGGTTTACTTTATCTTGATAGTTTGTATTTAGGAATTTTGAGTATCTAATGTATCTCACTTTGGAATGTACTTGAATCAACTTATGTAATGTTTCTTACTTATGTAATGCAATTACACATTTTCAAATCTGTCTATGATTGACTGCTTGAATCCCTATGTCTTATTGAACCAACAATTTTTCTCTAATAACTTTCTTTATCTAATACTCTCCTTATTGCTGATAACAAAAAAGGGGGAGAGATGGTTGAATATGCATGAAAGACTTGAAATTTTAATGAGAGATGGTTGAATATGCAAAAAGAAAGAAAGAAAGGGGGAGAAATGATTGTTTATGCAAAAGAAAGAGACTTGAAATTTTAATCAGTTCAATTAAAATTCGATTTTATATATAGGGGGAGCTATTCAATGCAGGGGGAGCTTAACAACAAGCTTAATTGCAATTTTCTGTACATTTAGTTTAAATGTTCATAATTGATGGCTTATATAGAACTCATGCATAATTTTAAAAGTTCACTTTGAATATTGGCATCAAATCCTTCATTAAAAATGTTTTAAGCTTTAAAATGACTATAATCTTTAGTTCGAATGAATTTTTTGAATGCATATACTCAAAGTTTTTGTTATCATCAAAAAGGGGGAGATTGTTGACCCAATTGATGATTTTGATGATTAACAAAACTATTTGAGTATAACAATTGAAGGCTCTAATGATTTTGATTAAGTTTTTCAGATTATAAGTCGATTGAATGATCAAAATCAGGAGTTAAATCTTGTTCTGGATCGAATCTAATGTCTAGGTAAGATTGCAGACATTAGAGTCGACTCCGAGAATCACAGAGCCGACTCCAGTATCTGGCACGGAAGTTAGAGTCGACTCCGAGACTGTTAGAGCCGACTCACAGAAAAGACAGAACGTTGATTTTTCTGGCCCCGACTTAGAGTCGACTCCGGGTCTGTTAGAGTCGACTCCAGAAAAGTTTCTTGTCGACCCCAGAAAAGTCAGAGACGACTCCAGAATTAACGGATTAAAGTGTTTCGAGTTAGAGCCGACTCCAGAAAAGTTAGAGTCGACTCCAACCCACCTGGAACGAAAAATCAAATTGCCAGATCAGCTCTAACGGTAATATTTCTATTTTACTTTATTTCTAACGGATATATTTTGTTGCAAGGTACACTCCAACGGATAGTTTTCTTCCAAAAATGGTTTGAAAGAAATCTATAAAAAGGGAAGACTATCATTCAAAAACAAGAAAGAAAAAACGGAAAAACAAAGAAGAAAACGGAAATAGAGAAATCCCAATTCAAAAATCCGAAAAAGAGAGAGCCTGAATCTCAAGAGAAAAACCTTCTAGCTCAAATCCACTCCACTCCAAAAAGCTCAAGAGGAATCCAAGGCATTCAAATCAAAGTTTTGGTGGATTTCCCAAATTGGAGAAAGAGGATCAGTTTCTTGCTTTTCAATCCTTCTCAACTGCTTCAACTGTGAAGAATCGGAGCTGAGGCTTGATTCAATCTAGCAAGGAGAAGAAGAAAAGAAGAAAAGCTCAAAAGCCAACCAACTACAAATCAGGCTTTTCTAAACCTTGTTCATTTACTTGATTATTTGCTCATTGAGGAGCTGTGTACTTGAAAAACAATATTTCTTTTGTTTGTGTCTAGTTCAATCTGGGGGATTGAACTAGTGGAGTAGTCTTACCTCGGTACAAGCTTGGTATAGCTTGTGTTAGGGTTTTTGTGCTGGTGAGCCCGGAAAACCGGCTGGGTTCGTTGTGATCCCGGGAAAAACAACAAGTTTGAGTTGTGAGCTTGTAAAACAACTCGGCTGTAATCAAGGAAGATTATAGTGTGGACCCAAGTGAATCTTGGGAGTGGACGTAGGTGTTGGATACACCGAACCACTATAAAATCTTTGTGTTTGCCGTGTCTCCTTTATCTCTATCTCTATCTCTATCTTATTGATTGTATTTGTTTTTGCATCTGCATTCACTTTCACTCACACTAAGCAAACAAATATTTCAAAAGGTTTAAATTTTTTAAAGAACCCAATTCACCCCCCCTCTTGGGTTGTCATCTGGGCCAACAGGATCACAAACTCCTAATTCTCCTCTAAGATAGCAAAATCTCTCCTCACTCAAGGGTTTGGTAAAAATATTAGCTAATTGATCATTAGTATTAACATATTCAAGACAAACATCTTTGTTAGTTATATGTTCTCTAATAAAGTGATGTCTAATTTCAATGTGTTTAGTTCTTGAATGTTAAATTGGATTTTTAGTTAGATTGATAGCACTAGTATTATCACATTTAATAGGTATTTTATCAAGTGTGATACCATAATCTTCAAGTTGTCGCTTAATCCAAAGGATTTGAGCACAGCAACTTCCAGCTGCAACATACTCTGTCTCAGCAGTGGATAATGCAACCGAATTTTGCTTCTTGCTAAACCAAGAGATTAAGTTACTTCCTAAAAGTTGGCATACCCCACTTGTACTCTTTCTATCTAATTTACAACCAGCATAGTCAGAATCAGAATAAGCAATCAATTTTAAGGTTGAGTCTCTAGAATACCATAATCCTACATTTTTAGTTCAATTTAAGTATCTAAATATTCTTTTAACAGCAAGTAAATATGATTCCTTAGGATTAGATTGATATCTTGCACATAAGCAGATAGAAAACATGATATCTGGCCTACTTGCAGTTAGATAAAGAAGTGATCCAATCATACCTCTGTAATGTTTCTGATCTACTTTCTTACCTACTTCATCCTTGTCCAGCTTGCATGAGGGACTCATTGGCGTACCAAGAGGTTTAGCAGATTCCATACCAAATTTCTTGAGTATTTTCTTTGTATACTTTGTTTGGTTAATGAAAATTTTTGCTTTCTCTTGTTTGATTTGAAGTCCAAGGAAGAAGTTTAGTTCTCCCATCATGCTCATCTCGAATTCTTCCTACATTAGCTTAGCAAATTCTTGACAAAGAAGATTGTTAGTAGCACCAAATATAATGTCATCAACATAAATTTGAACGATTAATAAATCCTTTCCTTTTCTTTTCAAAACAAGGTTTATCAACATTTCCTCTAGAGAAGTCATTTTCAATTAAAAATTTACTTAATCTATCATACCAAGCTCTAGGTGCTTGCTTTAAACCATAAAGTGCTTTGTGTAGTTTGAAGACGTGGTTTGGAAATTCATGATCTTCAAAACCAGGAGGTTGTTCAACATAAACTTTCTCATTTATAAAACCATTTAGAAATGCACTTTTAACATCCATTTGAAATAAGTTGAAATTCATATGACATGCAAATGCAAGTAGTAGCCTAATGGCTTCTAATCTAGCAACAGGTGCAAAAGTTTCATCAAAATCTATACCTTCTTCTTGATTATATCCTTTTGCAACTAGTCTAGCTTTGTTTCTAATTACTATGCCATTTTCATCTAATTTATTTCTAAATACCCATTTAGATCCTATTATAGGATGATTTTTAGGTCTTTCAACTAGGGTCCAGACTTGATTTCTAGTGAATTGGTTTAACTCTTCCTGCATTGCTAACATCCAATAACTATCTTTCTCAACTTCCTCTATAGACTTAGGTTCTATATGAGATACAAATGCAAGATGATTATTGATATCTCTCATTGATGATCTAGTCCTTACACCTTGAGATGGATCACCTATGATTAGGTCATTAGGATGACCATAAGCATATCTCCAATCTCTAGGTAGATCTTGATCATTTTGAACAGTATCAATACCATCATCCTTAGGTGAGTCATCATCCTTAACTTCAGGTTCTTGATCTGAAGATACATTTAATTTTTCAATATCTCTTTCAATCAAAGATGTATCTTCCTCATCATCAATTTATCTGAACTTGATACTAAAGACTCATCAAACACTATATGAATGGATTCTTCTACAACTAAGCTTTTCTTATTAAATACTCTATATGCTTTGCTAGATGTAGAATATCCTAGGAAGATACCTTCATCAGACTTTGCGTCAAACTTCTCAAGATTATCCTGACCATTGTTATGAATGAAACATCTACAACTAAATGCATGAAAATAACTTAAATTTGGTTTCCTATTGATCCAAAGTTCATAGGGAGTTTTCTTAAGGATAGGTCTAATTAGGGCTCTATTTAGAATGTAACAAGCTGTGTTTATAGCTTCCACCTAAAAATATTTTGGAAGTTGGCTTTCACATAGTATGGTACAGGCCATGTCTTCTAAAGTCCTATTCTTCCTTTCTACAACTCCATTTTGTTATGGTGTTCTAGGTGCAGAGAAGTTATGATGTATGCCTTTTTTAAAACAGAATTTTTCAAATAAGTGATTTTCAAATTCAGTTCCATGATCACTTCTAATAGACACTATGGTAGTGTTTTTCTCATTAGTGACTTTCTTAACAAATTTCATGAATATTGAGAAAGTCTCATCTTTGTGAGCCAAAAACATTACCCAAGTGAATCTAGAGTAATCATCTACTATCACTAGACCATATTTCTTTCCTCCTAGACTTGTGGTTCTAGTAGGTCCAAAAAGGTCCATGTGTAGTAGCTCTAGTGGCCTAGTAGTTGAAACAACATTCTTAGATTTGAAAGAAGTTCTTGTCTGTTTTCCAAATTGACATGCATCACATATTCGATTATTTTCAAAATTTAAACTAGGAATACCTTTAACTAAATCCATTTTCAATAATTTGGAAATTAGGTGTGTGCTTGCATGACCTAATCTACGATGCCACAGCCAACTAATCTCATTCATTTTAGCATTATTAGCAACTAAGCAATGATTACTTGGAGATAAATTACTCAAATCAATTAAGTACACATTGCCATAGTGTTTACCAACAAGAATAATGCTATTATCAATGGGATTAGTAACAGTGCAAACATAAGCTTCAAAGGAAACCTTGAACCCTTTGTCACACAGTTTGCTACTACTTATTAGATTATGTTTAAGTCCATCAACATATAAAACATTATCAATATGAGTAGAAGGAGTAATTTGAATCTTACCAATGCCCATGATATGGCCTTGACCATTATCACCAAAAGTAACTACTCCACCTCTTTTTGATTCAAGGGTGATGAATTGATCTTTGTCACCCATCATGTGTCTTGAGCAACCACTGTCCAGGTACTATTTTCTTTTCAGTCTGATGGCTGCAAGACACTCCTGCAAAACATTTATGTCTTAATTTTAGGTACCCAAGCCTTCTTGGGTCCTTCATAGTTAGATGGATTAAACATTGTTCCTTTGGGAACCCAAATCATCTTTTTCTTTTTATGTGAAGATTTACACATATATGATTTATGTCCTTTGTTTCCACATTTAAAACAAGTAATGTTTAATGATTTTTCAGCATGAACAAAAATGTTCTTCAATGATTTTTGCTTTTTAAGTGGATTATATCCTAATCCAGCTTTATCAAAAATAACCTTTTGATTTTCCAAAATCATATTAAGTTTGATAGAGCTTAGAGTAAATTTATCAACTATAGGCTTAAGTCTATCAACTTCATTTTTCAAACTTTCTTTTTCTTTTATTAAAAGTTCTTTATCAACAACATGCTTTTCATTTTCTAATGATAGTTTTTGCATTTGAGTTTTCAAATCTTTGTTCTTTGAACTTAGGTTTGCAAAATCATCCATTAATTCATAAAAAGCACTATGCAATTCATCAAAAGTGAAGTCATCAAGAAAACTCGGACTTACCTCATCATTATCCGCCATGAAGCATAGATTGGCCATTTCACTCTTTTATTCTTCTTCGGAACTTGTGCTTTCCGAATCGCTCCATGTGGCCATCATTGCCTTCTTTTTGAACTTCCGGGTGCCTTTCTTTAGTTGAGGGCATTCAGATTTAAAGTGACCCAGCTTCTTGCATTCAAAGCAAATAACTTCCTTTTCTTTGCCCTTGTCCTCATCTTTTCTTGCAAAGGGCTTTTTCTTTTCAAACTTCTTCTTCTTCATGAATCTTTTAAATTTTCTTGTGATGAGTGTCATGTCCTCATCATCACTTTCATCCTCGGATTCATGAGGCTCTTCCATATATTCAGAAATCTTAAGAGCCATATTTCTCTTCTTCTTTGACTCATCATCATCAACATGTTGCTTGATTTGATGCTCATGAGTCATTAAGGATCCTAACAGTTCTTCTAGGGGTAGTATACTTAGATCCTTTGCCTCTTGTATTGCCGTCACCTTAGCTTCCCAAGTCCTAGGCAAGGAACGCAAGACCTTTCTCACAAGATCAGAATTATCATAAGATTTACCAAGACTTTTAAACCATTAACTATGTCAGTAAATCTTGTAAATATATCAGCAATAGATTCACATGCATCCATTTTAAACAATTCATATTTATGAACTAGCATGTTAATCTTGGATTCCTTGACTTGATTTGTTCCCTCATGGGTAACCTCAAGTCTATCCCAAATTTTCTTAGCAGAAATGCAAATAGATATGCGATTGAATTCATTTACATCTAATGAGCAGTATAAGACATTAATTGCTTTGGCATTGAGTTGTGCCAATTTTCTATCATGTTCATCCCATTCCGTTTCCGGTTTAGGAATCTCCATGCCATTAACTCTAGCAGTGGGTGTGTGTGGTCCATTGACTATAATACTCCATAGATCATAGTCAAGTGCTTGAATGAATATTTTCATTCTAGCCTTCCAATAACCATAATTAGAACCATTAAATAAGGGTGGTCTATTAGTAGATTGACCTTCGGAAAAAGATGAACCAGCTTGAGTTGCCATGTGGATCTTTGACTCTTGATCGTTAGATCAAATCAAATGAGCACTAGCTCTGATACCAATTGTTGGTCCAGATAGCAACCCAAGAGGGGGGATGAATTGGGTTTTCAAAAATTAAACTCTTTTAAAAGATAACCCCCAGCGGAAATAAAAACTTAGATTCACAGATTTAAAACTAAGCAACTATAAATAGAGAGTTGAAGATAAAGAGACAATCACGGCAAACACAATAGATTTTATTGTGGTTCGGTGTACCTACACCTACGTCCACTCCCAAGTACCTCTTGGGTCCACACTATAATCAAACTGATTACAGCAGAGTTGTTTTGCAAGCTCACAACTCAAACTTGTTGTTTTTTCGGGTGCACAACGAACCCAGCTGGTTTTCAAGGCTCACCAGCACAAAACCTAAAACCACAAGCTAATGCTTGCACAAGGCTAACAGCCTCAACTGAATCAATTACCAGATTGACCCAGCAAACAATATTTTATTTTACAAAAGCAAACTGCTCCTTCAATGAGCAAATATACAATAATGAAACAATAAATAGAGATTAGGAACCAAAGCCTGATTCGAAGATCTTGGTGGCTTCTTCCTTCTCTTCCTTTGAATGGATCTTCCTTTGAATATGCTCTTGAGGCTCAGAAGATTTGAAAGACTAGGGCTTCTTCCTTCTTTTGAGATTTCTTCTAAATAGAACAGCGAAGGCTTGGAATCTCTTTCTCTTCTTTTGGGAAATGAGTATGATCTTTCCTTACTGGTTTTCCCTCTTTTCTTTTCTGGTAGATCACAAGGATTTTTTCTATTATTTTCTTTTTGCCTCTTTCTTCTCTTTTCCTCTCTTTTAGATTTTTCTTCTCTCTTGATCTGGGATGCAATCAACCCTCTTCTTATTGATCCGATTAATCCACAAATAGTGTGAAACTATCCGTTAGAAGCAAGTGAAAAAGGATTAGATTCATAAATAACAATAGCTGTTGGGATTAAAATAGATAAAGATAAAGTTTAGAGTCGTTCTGATAGTTCTGGAGCCGTGTCTGACATTCTGGAGTCGGCTCTGGCGTTTCTGGAGTCGGCTCTAACTCGAAATAATTTAATCCGCTCGATCTGGAGTCGTCTCTGACTTTTCTGGGGTCGACACAAAATTCTTCTGGAGTCGACTCTAACAGTCTGGGAGTCGACTCTAAGTCGTGGCCTGAAAATTCAACGTTCTGTTGTTTCTGATAGAGTCGGCTCTCACAGTCCCGGAGTCGACTCTAAGTCTGTGCCATTTTTCGGAGTCGGCTCTGTGATTCCATCTGTCGACTCTAATGTCTGCAGTCTTACCTTGACATTAGATTCAAACCAGAACTTGATTTTCCTTCTTGATTTTGATCATCAAATAGACTTATAATCTAAAAAACTTAATCAAAAACATTAGTAACATCAAATGTTATACTCAAATAGTTTTGTTAATTATCAAAATCCTCAATTGGGTCAACACTTTTATATTACTGGATTTTGCACTAACATATTAGGTGGAACCTCATTCTGTTTTCATGGATTATGAACCATTAAAGATGCATTTTCCAGTTAGTAATTTGCTTATTTATATTTGGGGCCTCATGTGGCATTTACATATGATGGTCATATTCACTATGCTTTCATGGTTGCTGCTTATTGGGTCTCTGCAACTCTTCCCGATAAATGAACCTGGGTGGCAAGTTGGTGTATTACTTTTCCAGCTCTTGCTGGTATGTTTGTGGGTGGCAGTAATGGTTGTATAAAATGGAGAGGCTCAAGAGCTGAATTACCACCGTTCGCATGTGCAGCCGAGTTTCTGCTGACTAACATTCAAATGTTATGCCTACTTAAAATATTAAATAATTTAAAATAGAATAAATATATCTTTTCTATACAATTTTAGACATATTTTGCAAGGAAAAAAATTGTAAAAATGGTTAAAAAATAATAATTTAAAAAAATCATTAAAACTTATTTTTTTCCTACGATTTTGGGGTTTTTCATAGGGAAATGAATCATTAAAATTATTACTAGCCAATTTTTCCTTACGATTTTAAGAAAAATCGTAAGGAAAGATGTGGATTAAATTTTGTTTTTTTTGATTTTTTCCTACGATTTTGGAGTTTTTCGAAGGGAAAGGAAGAAATTAAAAAATTTTATTAGCCAACTTTTCCCTATGAAATAAAAAAATTTGGTAGGAAAGATATGGATAAAAAATTATTTTTTGATTTTTGCCTATGATTTTGGGGTTTTTCGTAGGGAAAGAAATCATTCAAAATAATTATTAGCCAACTTTTCCCTATATTTTTAAGAATTTTCGTAGGGAAAGATGTGAATAAAAAATATATTTTTTAATTTTTCCCTACGATTTTGGGGTTTCTCATAGGAAAGAAATTATTAAAAATTATTATTACCCAACTTTTTCCTACAATTTTAAGAAAAAATGCAGGGAAAGATGTGGATAAAAAAATATTTTTTTATTTTTCCTTACGATTTTTCATCTTCGTAGGCAAAAGTTTTTAAAATTCAAATTTATATTTCGAATTCTAGTCACTTTACTTTTCCTACAAAAAAAAAAATCATAAGGAAAAGGTCTAATCTTTGCCTACGATTTTGAAAGTCGTAGGCAAAGGCTTTCCCGAAGCATCTTTGCCTACGATTTTTTTTTTTTCATATAGAAAATTTTAAAAATCATAGGGAAAGGCTTTTCCTACAATTTTTCTGTCTTTACCTATGAAAAAAAATCGTAGGCAAAAGTCATATTTCTTGATAGTCCAAAACACATCCCACTGTTTGGACTGGATTGTGGCATCGTATCCACAGATTCTCTTTGGATTCACATTAGTCTCCAGGGAACGATCCCTCTAAGCCACTGTCATTCCAGTTATGGATATATATATATATATATATATATATATATATATATATATATATATATATATATATGAGCTGAAAAATTTTCAATATATGAATCAAGAAGAAAGATGCCAACCACCCACACAAACAAATATTTGATAGAAAGAATGCAACATGCAACGGGTGGAGACTAATGCAAATTCTATTAATTGACCATCCTACCCGGAGTAGACACATGAAAAGCCTTAACATTAAAATCTAATTTAGAACATGGTTCCTCCAAACCTTGGGACTATTAACAGGAGAGCTCGCAGTATCTTCCAAAGAGTCATCATCCACAACACCCCCTTGCCTTCCTCTTCTTGAAGCCAAGCTTCTTGCACCTCTTTGTGGCCTCAGCGCCAGCCGAAGGCCAGCTTCCATGCAACACAGGAAGCAGCATCAGAAATGATGGAAGCACCTACCCCAATGCTTAAAGAGGAACTGTCACGCCCCAGACCCAAAAATTTTGAGCTAGGGTGACAACCCGTCGCGTGCCGGGCATGCAAGGCATCTTAAAAATCTTGATATACAATTCACATTGGCAATTACAATGAAAACCAGCCATAATACAATTGATAGTTATAAGTTTTGGGTTTCAAACCCTACAATCAAGTCATGCTAATAAAGTTGGGCTACTACAAGCCCTACACACAAACATCATAAGATTACACCAATGCAATGGTTCTTATTTTATTTATTGAAAGCTCCATCAACTCCGAATATCCATCATCAACCCTGAGGCTCTGAAAAACATTGTGAAGGTTTAATGAGTTTACACTCAATAAGTAAGCCTATTATACAATCATATCATACTTGAATTATATTTAACATGCTATCAACATATGCATTTTGTCAACTTAACATAAATTGAACATTTGACAAGCATCAGAATATGCACTCTAGCAAACTCACTGTTTATGTAATTATAGATTTCCTATGTGACCCACGGCCCTGCAATACCTCAATCAGAGCACATCCTCTAGATGCGTGGCCATCAATATCCACAGAACACATTGTACGATGTGTGAGGCCATACCATAACAGAACACACTCTACGATGTATGTGGCCATAAAAATCATACAGAACACATTGTAAGACATGTGGGCCATACCATAACAGAACACACTCGTCAGTGTGGGAGGCCGTAAAAATCATACAGAACATGTCTACAATATGTGGGGCCATATCATAACAGAATACATCTCCAGTGTGTATGGCCATAAAAATCATACAGAACACATCTACAATGTGTGGGGCCATAGTAAAGGAGAACCGCGGCGACACATATAAATCTATTTAGCATTTTCATCACATGTGCATCATGCATCTGTATCTCACAACATCTCACAGTGGTTTGCACAGTACATGGAAATACATATAATCATCTCAATATAAACATGCCGTACAGGCAATCACAATTCTGGCATATGCATCAATAAATCATTTCTTACAATATTACCAATCATTATAATCATATAATTGTTCATTTGAAATCCACAGTTCCATGCTACATAGAGAATTCAGTTAATTTATAAAAATGCATGCAAACTGTATATACTCAATTTATTAATTAAACAATTAAATTGCATAATAGTCTTACTTACCTCCTACGCAAAATCCAAGTGATGAATCAACTAATCAGATGTCTGGGCACCTACAGGATCAATGTACATAATTAATTCACGGAAATCTAATTAATAAAATGACCCTTAAGACCCTACCCAGACTAGTTCACGGGCCCAACTTCGGGCTCAAATATCTCCCTCTATACACATCCAATTGGGGAAGTAAAAATACCCCATGAAACTAGAATTCATCCAGATTCTAACCATATAATTTTCTTGCTAATCCCGGCCCGTTACGGGGCCCAAAAACCAGCCCCAAAACTCATCCCTGCACGGCCCAAAAGGCCCAAACCAGGCCGGCCCAGCCGGCCCATGGCCAACATCCAAACCCCCGCTCCCCTGTTTAGCCCGAAACAGGGGACATCCTCTGGCCGGCGGCCCGGGCCGCCGCCGGCCTATTCCCGTCCGGCCCGGCCATCGGAGGCTGGGTCGGAGCCGGCCGCCGCCGCGGCTGGCCTCCTTCCTCCCTTTCTCTCTTTTAATTTCTCTCTCTCACATGATAATCGTCCGCACGGCTGTTTACTGTGCCGGCGTCGTCTCCGGCTAATTGGGGGCAGTCCGGCCACCGTTGGCCGGACCAGAACCGGCTGCCGACGCGGCCAGCCACCTCCCCCCCTCCTATCTCATCAATTTCTCTCTTATCTCCTAATTCTCTCTCACGATCCGCGTGGCACATCACTGTGCCGGCGGCACGGCCGGCCACCTTGGCCGGCCGGACCTCCACCGGACGCACGCCCGGCGCCGGTGGAGGCGACAGGCCAAAGCTCGGGCCCGGCGAGGCGGCGAGCACGCCGCCGGGCCCAAACCAACCAGTCCGGCTTCCGCCACCGCGCGAGAGGAGGGCCAATTGGCCCTCTCTCTCTTCTCTCTCTCCACCACCACTCCGCCGAACGCCTCCCCCGGCGCCGGCGGAGTTGTCGGCCAAGTCTCAGGCCCGGCGAGGCGGCGAGCACGCCGCCGGGCCTAAACCAAGGTTCGGCCGCCTACTACCTCTGTCTGTCTCACGCTCTCTCTGTCTCCCTCTCTCATCCCGGCTATCTCTCTCTCTCTTCCCGTCTCTCTCTCTCTCTCTCGGGCTCTCTCTCTGTCTCTCTCTTCCCGGCTATCTCTCTCTCTCTCTCCCGGCATTAAGAGGATGGGCAAGGGAATACCTGATGGAGGAAGTACGCTAGCGTGAAGGAAGGAGTCATCCTCCAACTCCTTTTAAACCCTCCACATGACGCTTCGGTCAGGTAAAGAGATCGGACACTCAAAAGATGCGTGACGACTTGGGCATTCAATCGTCAAGTCAGGACCTAAATGTCATGTCAAAAGTCTAAACGTCAAGAAGGTTTTCTCTGGGATGCCAGGTGTCCCCAAAAGTAATTACTAAGAGTTACGTTCCCCCATGATAATTTATGGGGGGTTACCGGAACCGTCTTCTTCCCTCTTCTCTGATGCCAGGAAATCCTCAAAGTACATTGTCCAACCACTCTCCTCAGAAGAGGGTGTCCCTTCCTTGGAGAAGCGAGCCCTGTTCAAAGAGGAATGGATTGACTCCTCCATCATAAGGGAGAAGAGATGGTGTGCCTGCAGATCTGAGAAAAGCCTCAAAGTAGTTATATATATACACACCCATAACAAGGGAAAGGGGACAGTTGTGTAGAGAGAGAGAGAGAGAGGGGGGGGGGGGAGAGAGGTGAGTAGTATTATATTGGTGTGAGGTAGTGGGAAGTGGGGGAGTTAAAATCAACAGTAGCAAACAAAAGACTTTAAAGGGAACGTGCAGGAAGAAGAGCCAAGGGAGCATTTGACCGTAACGACTTCAGACAAAGTTAGCAGTTTCACTCCAAAAATTCTTTCCTTTTAACCATATTTTTATCCCTTCGTTGCTTTTAAATAAATATTTCCCGTCATCTATGACTTTGGTCGGTCTAAGGCCGTTGTTAAACCGTTGTTACAGTTAAAAAGGTCGGATATAAGTTGGCTCCACGACCAAGTGGTGGAAGGGTCATCGGTCGCGCATTAATGTAATGTAGATCAAGTCTTTGTAATTATTGCTAGGAACATGATGCATATTCTACTCAATGTAACGGAGGCTGCGTATGTCCAGGACTTGATTGAAGACTATTGGCCGGCTTTCATAAAAAGCATATATATCAATTGTAGAAAATATGAAACATGCATTATATTGGAGACCACCGATAGATTACAAAAAAAAACTTCTTATTGGCTCATAAAATTATTACTCGTGGTAAGAAATTATGAGGAAAAGGTGTTATTTATAAAATAGACTTGGAAAAGCATTTAATGTGAGCAATTAGAACTTCGCATTCTCCCCTCTTCATTCGAGAGAATTTTTCAATACATGAATTTACTAGTGTTATCTCTTTTATCTACCTCTTTCATAACCAATTGATTAATGGTAGACCAAGCAAGTGGGTCAAATACAAGAAGGGCCTTCATCAAAGTGACCCTTTATCCCCTTCTTCATTTATCTTTATCACCGATGTTCTAGCAAAATATTGCAAAGAGCGAGTTTTCATAGTTTAAAAGAGAGGATTGAGCAGTTATTAAGATTTAGGTGTATTTCCAACTTTTACTTTACGAATGATGCCTTTATTTTCAGTGTCGCCAAGAAATCATCTCTTTTAGCTCTTAAAGCTATTCTCTTGAGTTTTAAAAGGACTGCAAAACTTAAGATCAATTTTCATAAAAGCTCTATGGTACTTTTCCTAAATGCTAACGGAGAGGAAGAAGAGAAATTTATGAACTCATTGAATTGCAGAAAAGGTATTTTATCATTCAGTTATCTTGGCTTATCGATGTGTCATCAAAAGTTGCCTAAGCAAGATTAGCTACCCCTACGAGAGAGACTACAATCAAGATTAGCATCTTGTAAAGAAAAATTCTTATTTATGGGTGGCAAGCTAATTTTTGTCAATCTGTCCCATTGACAATGCCTTCATATCGCATATTATTGTTTAAACTATCAAGGTAGGTGTGCTAAAGGATTAACACTAAGGAGAGCCTTCCTTTAAAAAGAAAACGATAATATTAGTGGCTTCAAGTATCTAGTTCGTTTAGGTTTTAGTATGTAATTTAAGAAAGAAAAAGATTTGAAAATTAAGGATATCTATATCTTTTTACAAAGCATTACTAGTCAAATGAGTTTAAAAATGCATCTCTTCCAAACGTTGTCTCATGAAAAAAGTTGATGAATCATACATACTACTGAAAAAGGAGATTTAGCATTAGAGTAAGAAAGGTTTCACTGGTACACTCACCGATATAGAAAAGTATCATTTATGATATAAATGGCTTTTGAAATTGCATTTTCTTCTGAACTACAGAATTATATAAGGATTAGATTTTGGAAAAATACTTGGTTATTATATAATGCTCTACTTAATCTTCTATTCATGAAGGTTTATAGTACTGCACTCAAATCAAATATCCTAATAGTAAATCAATGGAAGGTATTGCTGCCAAATCACTTCAGAAGAGTGTCGAGCAAGAGAAGGGCTTTGTGGGTCTTCAAGAGGTTGACAAGACAGCTTTCTTTAGTCGAAAACCTGTAAGGAAAGTCCCGGACCGGTGGTTCCGATGGGGACCCTCCGACGCTCAAGTTAGCGATTTGGATAACAGGGATTAAGATGAAATAGTAGAGGCTTTTTTTTCTCCCCTTTCTCGTTGTGAGTCAGGGTCATTATATACCTGTTTGGGAGTCCCTTACCCTTCGCAGATAACCGTCGAATCCCATCTTCTATTAAGATCGGCACTGTAAGCGGTAGGCGGGCGCACAGTTGCAAAGTGCGCGCCGTAAATATCAGTAACTGCATAGTATATCAGTAACCGCCCATGATCTTGGCAAGAGCGGGTGAGCGAGCTACGCGGAAATCTGGTATTTTAAATCACTGGGTCCAATATTCGAAGTTGGTTCCACGAATATGGGCTGAGAGCATGCGAAGCGAGACTCGAAGCCAAGGTCGGAAATTGGCCGAGTCGGGGCTCGAGGCCAATGTTGAAGCCAATATGATTCGCGACCGAGGTCAGGGCTGAGGCGGGACTCAAGGCCGAAGCTGAGGCTGAGGCCGAGGCCGAAGTCGAAGCCGAGGCCGAAGTTGGGACCAATTATCAAGTTACTACTAGGATCCAAGAACTGTGCGGTCTACTACTCTGCCACCTAGGAGGTTATCAGCCACATCAGATGCCCCCCGCCCCTGAGATGGGTGGGCATACAGTCACCAGCGAAAGGGGCGTTATATCACCAGGCGACTAATCTTTGTGCACCAGCGACTGCCAAGAGTACGTGTCTCCAAGGGCTGTGCTTCTTTGACGGGATGTCGGATGCAATGATACCACCGCCTTATCCGTTCTGACAGCTGAGATCAAGGGGATTCACCTCGGTTACGGAACTACAAAAAGATGGGGGGGGGGGCATCATCATTGCAGTGAGGTCACCGCCGTCCTGTCATTGGCGATGCCCCTCGCGTTCTGCGCTCCGAATGGTTGCCGCAACGATCGCCATTCGCAAGCGGGCACATGGCCAAATCGAACCAGGCGGGACAATTTGAAATGATGAGACTATAAAAAGGGGGTCATCCCCAACCTGAGCCGCCTTCATTGCCCTTGCTTTCTTCTTCCTTCCAACCCTGCTCGAGTCTGTTCATCTTCCACCATTTGAGTTCTTCGTCCCTGATTCTTAGTTTCCGAATCTTCCAAGTTAGTTCCATGGCTTCTTCATCTCTGTCATGCTCTATTTCCAATTCCGAGGGTTATTCCCCCGACCCTTCGCCTTCTTCTCCATCCCTAGCACCTAGCTGGTCCACTTCTTCCTCTGACAACGTCCCGGTAGAGCAGCAACGAGTCGTTGGGCGGTCTCCTGTTGGGAATCGCTCGGCCGCCGGGCAAGCCCCCATTCGGGGACCTCCAACCATTGCTAGCTTATCCTCTTTTCTGAGGTAGTCTCCCGAGGGGACTCCCTCGAGCATGATTGCCCAAGAGATCATAAATCTCAGGGCTAAGTATGGCCTCCCTACCAATCTCCGCCTATACCGGCCTCTTCCCGAGGATAGGGTAACCTCCTCTTCTCCCGGTAGGGTCGCTCTTTATGAGACTTACTTCAAGACCGGCCTTCGCCTTCCTCTCCACCCCTTCATACTTAACCTTTTAGATAGATACTCCTTAGCTCTGGCACAATTGGTCCCTAATTCTATTCGGACCATTATTGGTTTTCTAGTACTATGTCACATTCACGGGATAGAGGCTAGGATTTTCCTTTTCCACTATTTCTATACCCTTAGAAAGCAATACGGGTGGTGGTCCTTTGCTCCTTGACCCACTAGAACCCTCAAGCTGTATCATCCCACATCCATCAAGGGGTGGAAAGATAGGTTTTTCTTCACCCAAGTCAAGGGGGTAAGGATAGAGTGGGGAGTTCCAAACACAAAGCCAAACAAGGACCCGAGAATACTCCCAAAGGACCAGGAGGCGTTCGGGCAGTTATTAAATGCCAATGTCTCCCGATGCAACTAGGTGCTAGCCGAGTAGAATCTTCGGCTGGTAGGTCTTATTCCTGGCAATGGTGAGCAGCCCTGACTTTAACCCCTTTCATCTGCTCTCTTCTTTTTATTTGTTTTTCTTTTTTTTTTTAATGAGTCCCTTGACTTGTGCAGACATGGCACCAAAGATCCAAACAATGAGGAAGACCGCCGCCAAGGAAAGAAGGGCCTGAGTAGATGGAGCTCCCACCGAGAAGAGGGAAAAGATTAAAATCAGTAAAAAAGCCGAGGCCGGAGGGGCCTTGGAAAGAAACGAAGAGGCCGAGAAAAGGGGACGGCCTCAATCACCTTCATCAGCACCACAACAGTCCCCCATCGACCTTACCAACACTCCTCTGGAGTAGAGGACCGGAGTCCTGCCACCACAGCCTGCCGCTCCCAAGGCAGAACCAACTGTCCCAGCCACTGGGCTAGCTCCAGTTCCACCTATCGAAGAGGCTGCTGCCGAAGGGCCTTCGCAGGTAGCAGCACCCGCGGAAGGAGTGCCAATGGCTTCCGACCCGATGCCCGCGACTCCATCACCCACTGGGACCGAGGAAGACGAAGCTGACGCGCCTTCCTTTCGATCGATTTTGGAGCACCACGGCCGTTGGGCCGAGCAACTAATGGCCCAGGTGCGTGCTTGAGCTGCAAGGGGTCCTTCAAAACCAAAGGACTTCCATTTTTGTGAAGCCTTGGTGGCTCACCTATGGGTAAGTATTCTTCCCCTCAAGTCTTCATTAAGGATTTTCCTTACCTAACCCAAGTAATTTTGCAGGTGATGAACTCCTTGGCTGCCGTCAGAGGCATCTTATCTCAGGTCGAGGCTACCCTCAACCAGTCGCAAGAGAATGCCAACCAAGCCCAGGCTAGAGCGAAAAAGGTCGAAGCGGCTTTAGAGGCGATCCGAGCTGAATTGGCTTTGGCACAAAGGGCCGAAGCCGAAGCCGAGGCCACTCGATTCAAGAATTTAGCCCAGGCTGAAAGGGCAGAAGAGGCGCTTGAGGTGGCTCAGTGCCAGGCAGCCAATGAGCTCGGTAATGCTCATGTGGCAGAAGAGAAGCAGAAGGTGGCGAAGGCATAGGTGTTCATGTTGAAGAACCAATCACACTCTGCCACCATTGAATCAAAAGCAGCCGAGGAGTTGGTGGAAAACGTTGCAGAGATTGCCCGCCGATCCAACACTGAAATTATGGAACTGAGGGCAGCAGTGACCGCAGCCGAGAAGAAGGCCGCCGAGGTCGTAGAGACTTTCAAGAAGTCTGACGTTTACGACGAGGAGCTGGTCGAGACCAGTGCCTTTGTCTACAATGGAGGCTTTTAGGATTGCAAAGATAAGATACGAAGACTCTATGGCCTCGAGGGTATTGAGGAGCTAGAGCCAGACGAGGCCCCTGATGATGACGGTCCGGCATCGGCTGAGCCCTAAGCATCCCTTTTCTTTTTTCTTTGTAATGAGGCCCGACAAGAGTCGGCAATTTTGTAAGACATTTACAATTAATGAAAAAATAATTTCTGAAATCTTCAGAATTTACTGTTAATAATTCATTCATTCTAGAACTGGGGCTAGGGCCGACCGGCACCATAGCTAGGTGAGGCATAAGCAAGATAAAAAAACTAGGCTATGGCTAAGACATGCCATTGTTGAGCCAACACTCGACGTCAGTGTCAAGGCCAAAGTTAAGATGCGAAGGAAGTCGAAACCCGAACCTTAAGGCTTAAGTCGAGATCGAGGCAAAATTGCATGAGCAAGCGCTGGTCCCACCCCATACTGGAATATGGACACGAAGCCAAGTTGAAGTGCCGACGTCGAGTCAGGTTTAAACATGGATGCAGAGTCGAGCTCGAGTGTCGATGAGGAGTCAGGATTGAGTGCCGATGCGGAGTCGGGTTCGAGTGTCGATGAGGGGTTAGGCTCGAGTGCCGATGCGGGGTCGGGCTCGAGACAAGGAGTCAGGCTTGAGTGCCAACTCTTTGAGTGCTGACACGGAGTCGGGCTTGAGTGCCAACGCAGAGTCGGACTTGAGTTAAGGAAGCAAGATCACTTGAAGACACTTTCATCAGTAAGAAAATGAATACTTTTGAGTAAACATGCTCAAGCTTGAGATACCAATACACTACTAATAATATCGACGGAGGTTGTCCACATTCCAGGTGCGAGGGAGGGGCTTCCCATCCAGCCCTTTGATCCGGTATGCTCCACGATGTAGTGTGTCGATGACTCGATAAAGTCCTTCCCAGTTGGGCGACAGCTTTCCCCCCTCTGTAGGTTTGGAGACTTCGGCTCGTCTGAGGACTAGGTCTTCGGAGAGGAATGTTCTGGGGTGAACTCGGGCATTGTAATACTTTGCAATCCTCTATCGGTAGGAAGCCATTCTGAGTCGTGCTCGGTCGTGGAGTTCCTCAACGAGGTCGAGGCTAGCTCTCAACTGGCTGGAATTGTTTTCCTCATCGTACGATTGTGTTCGGGGACTAGGGACGCCGATCTCTATCGGAATGACTGCCTCCGACCCAAACACAAGGCTGAAAGGAGTTTCTTCTGTGGGAGTTCAGGGCATCGTGTGATATGCCCACAACATGTTTGGAAGTTTCTCCACCCATCTTCCTTTGAAATCTTCCAGACGTGTCCTAAGCCCTTGAAGGATGATCCGATTTGTCACTTCTGTTGCTCCGTTTGTTTGCGGATGATCGACAAAAGTAAATCTCTGACGTATGCCTAGTTCGGCACAAAACTCTTTGAAACAAGTATTGTCGAACTGGCGACCATTGTCGGTAACAAGTGTATGGGGTAGCCCAAACCAACAAATAATAGACTTTCAGAAGAAGTTTCTCACCTTGGCTTCGGTGATTTTGGCAAGGGCTTCGGCCTCCACCCACTTAGTGAAATGGTCGATGGTGACAAGCAGAAACTTTTGTTGACCAGAGGCTGAAGGGAACGGTCCCAAAATGTCCATCCCCTATTGGGCGAAGGGCCATGGAGCCGACAAGGGGCTCAACTAAGAGGTTGACAGCCGTTAAATGTTAGCATGTCATTGGCAACTATCATATTTTCGGACCAGCTCGGCTGCGTCTTCTTGCATGATGGGCCAGTAGTAGCCTTGGCGTAGGGCCTTATGTAGCAACGCTCTGCCCCTCAGGTGGTTTCCGCAGATACCTTCATGAATCTCACAGAGGATGTAGTTGGCGTCTGTGGGGCCAATGCATTTAAGGAAAGGATGAGAAAAAGGATCTTCAGTACAGTTGTCTGTCGAGCATCAGGAACATGGAAACTCCCACTTGAACAGTTTGGCCTCAGAGGGGTCGACTGGGAGGGCGCCAACGGTGAAGTATTGGATATAAATATCCATCCGGGAAGGATCTTGATGGACGGGCAAGGATTCTTCTACCGCATCGATGCTTGGGGTTTTCAGATGCTCCACGTAGGTTCTCCCCAAGGTCTCGTCAACCGAGATGGCTAGCCAGGACAAAGCATCAGCTCTAGCATTCTCCCTCCGGGGATGTAACTGACACTGAAGTGGGCCTAGGAGAGGCTTGCGACTGCACCATACTCAAGTAATCGGACATAGTAGGATCCTGAGCCTCGTACTCCCCTTTGATTTAACCAGAGATGACCTGGGAGTCGGTGAAGACTCTAAGGCATTTCACCCTGAGCTCCCGTGCCAGTCTCATCCCTGACAATAAGGCTTCATACTCTGCCTGGTTGTTGGTGGCTGGAAAGAGAAAATGGAGGGCGTACTCGGTCACTACTCCGTCCGAACTTGATAGGATGAGGCCTACCCCACTTCCTTGAGAATTTGATGCTCCGTCTACGTGAAGGATCTAGTCCTCTACTCTTCCCTCGATTGCAGCATTCGAAGGGTTTGCATGGGACTCCTTCGGCTGCTCATCTATCCAGGTGCACTCAATCAGGAAATCTGCTAAGACTTGAGACTTTATAGCCAACCTGGGTTGAAATGATAGGTCAAATTTCCCTAGCTTGAGTGCCCACTTCGCTAGTCGGCCAGAGGTATCAGGACGAGAAAGGATTGCCTTGAGTGGTTGATCCGTGACCACCACGATCGGGTGAGCTTGGAAATAGGGCCTGAAGTGCTGGGCGGAGACGATCAATGCAAAGATGATCTTCTCGACTTTGGAATATCTAGTCTCCACATCATGAAGCACCTTACTAGTATAGTACACTAGTTTTTGTATCCCATCGGCATCCATGCGAACAAGCACAGAGCTGACAGCCTCGAGGGAGGCCGCGAGGTAAAGGAGGATCTCCTTCCCGTCCCTTGGCTTAGATAACAATGGCGGGGTAGATAAGAACTCTTTTAACCCCTCGAAGGCCTTCTGGCACTTCCTCGTCGACTCAAAGCCATTGACTTTGCGCAGCGCCTTAAAGAAAGGCAGACACCTCTCCACGGACTTAAACAAAAAATGGCTCAAGGCCGACACCCTTCCAGTCAAGCGTTGTACCTCCTTCTTGTTAGCCGAAGACCTCATGTCCAAGATAGCTCGGATCTTATCGGGGTTCGTCTCGATTCCTTGCTGCGTCACCATGAAGCCCAGGAATTTACCCGCTGTCATCCCGAAGGCACACTTGCGGGGGTTCAGTCTCATCTTTTAACGACGAAGGTTACCAAAGGTTTCCGCCAGATTGACAACATGGTTAATGGTACGGATACTTTTGGTTAGCATGTCATCCACGTACACCTTCATGTTGCATCCGATCTGGTCTTCAAAGACTTTGTTTATCATCCTCTGGTAAGTGGGCCCCGCATTCTTTAGTCCGAACGACATCTTCTTGTAGCAATATATTCCCTTTTTAGTCACAAATGAGGTAACTTTCTCGTTCCTCGTGTCCATCTTGATCTCCTGCCACCACAGCCTGCCGCTCCCAAGGCAGAACCAACTGTCCCAGCCACTGGGCCAGCTCCAGTTCCACCTATCGAAGAGGCTGCTGCCGAAGGTCCTTCGCAGGTAGCAGCACCAGTGGAAGGAGTGCCACTGGCTTCCGACCCGATGCCCGCGACTCCATCACCCACTGGGACCGAGGAAGATGAAGCTGACGCACCTTCCTTTCAATCGATTTTGGAGCACCACGGCCGTTGGGCCAAGCAACTAATGGCCCAGGTTCGTGCCTGAGCTGCAAGGGCTCCTTCAAAACCAAAGGACTTCCATTTTCGTGAAGCCTTGGTGGCTCACCTATGGGTAAGTATTCTTCCCCTCAAGTCTTCATTAAGGATTTTCCTTACCTAACCCAAGTAATTTTGCAGGTGATGAACTCCTTGGCTACCATCAGAGGCATCTTATCTCAGGCCGAGGCTACCCTCAACCAGTCGCAAGAGAATGCCAACCAAGCCCAGGCTAGAGTGGAAAAGGTCGAAGCAGCTTTAAAGGCGATCCGAGCTGAATTGGCTTTGGCACAAAGGACCGAAGCCGAAGCCGAGGCCACCCGATTCAAGAATTTAGCCCAGGCTGAAAGGGCAGAAGAGGCGCTTGAGTGGCTCAGCGCCAGGCAGCCAATGAGCTCGATAATGCTCATGTGGCAGAAGAGAAGCAGAAGGTGGCAAACGCATAGGTGTTAATGTTGAAGAACCAATCACACTCTGCCACCATTGAAACAAAAGCAATCAAGGAGTTGGGGGGAAATGTTGCAGAGATTGCCCACCGATCCAACTCTGAAATTATGGAACTGAGGGCAGCAGTGACCGCAGCCGAGAAGAAGGCCGCCGAGGCCATAGAGACTTTCAAGAAGTCTGACGTTTATGACGAGGAGCTGGTCGAGACCACTGCCTTTGCCTACAATGGAGGCTTTTAGGATTGCAAAGATAAGATACGAAGACTCTATGGCCTCGAGGGTATTGAGGAGCTAGAGCCAGACGAGGCCCCTGATGATGACGGTACGACATCGGCTGAGCCCTAGGCATCCCTTTTCTTTTTTCTTTGTAATGAGGCCCAACAAGAGTCGGAAATTTTGTAAGACATTTACAATTAATGAAAAAATAATTTCTAAAATCTTCAGAATTTACTATTAATAATTCATTCATTCTAGAACTGGGTCCAGGGCCGACCGGCACCATAGCTAGGTGAGGCATAAGCAAGATAAAAAAACTAGGCTATGGCTAAGACATGCCATTATTGAGCCAACACTCGACATCAGTGTCAAGGCCAAAGTTAAGATGCGAAGGAAGTCGAAACCCGAACCTTAAGGCTTAAGTTGAGATCGAGGCAAAATTGCATGAGCAAGCGCTGGTCCCACCCCATACTGGAATATGGACACGAAGCCGAGTTGAAGTGCCGACGTCGAGTCAGGTTTAAACATGGATGCAGAGTCGAGCTCGAGTGCCTATGAGGAGTCAGGCTTGAGTGCCGATGCGGAGTCGGGTTCGAGTGTCGATGAGGGGTTAGGCTCGAGTGCCGATGCGGGGTCGGGCTCGAGTGCCAACTCCTTGAGTGCTGACACGGAGTCGGGCTTGAGTGCCAACGCAGAGTCGGACTTGAGTTAAGGAAGCAAGATCACTTGAAGACACTTTCATCAGTAAGAAAATTAATACTTTTGAGTAAACATGCTCAAGCTTGAGATACCAATACGCTACTAATAATATCAACGGAGGTTGTCCACATTCCAGGTGCGAGGGAGGGGCTTCCCATCCAGCCCTTTGATCCGGTATGCTCCACGATGTAGTGTGTTGATGACTCGATAAAGTCCTTCCCAGTTGGGCGACAGCTTTCCCCCCTCTGTAGGTTTGGAGACTTCGGCTCGTCTGAGGACTAGGTCTTCGGGGAGGAATGTTCTGGGGTGAACTCGAGCATTGTAATACTTTGCAATCCTCTGTCGGTAGGAAGCCATTCTGAGTCGTGCTCGGTCGTGAAGTTCCTCAACGAGGTCGAGGCTAGCTCTCAACTGGCTGGAATTGTTTTCCTCATCGTACAATTGTGTCCGGGGACTGGGGATGCTGATCTCTATCGGAATGACTGCCTCCGATCCAAACACAAGGCTGAAAGGAGTTTCTTCTGTGGGAGTTCAGGGCATCGTGTGATTGCCCACGGCATGTTTGGAAGTTTCTCCACCCATCTTCCTTTGAAATCTTCCAGACGTGTCCTAAGCCCTTGAAGGATGATCCGATTTGTCACTTCTATTTCTCCGTTTGTTTGCGGATGATCGACAAAAGTAAATCTCTGACGTATGCCTAGTTCGGCACAAAACTCTTTGAAACAAGTATTGTCGAACTGGCGACCATTGTCGGTAACAAGTGTATGGGGTAGCCCAAACCAACAAATAATAGACTTTCAGAAGAAGTTTCTCACCTTGGCTTCGGTGATTTTGGCAAGGGCTTCGGCCTCCATCCACTTAGTGAAATGGTCGATGGTGACGAGCAGAAACTTTCATTGACCAGAGGCTAAAGGGAACGGTCCCAAAATGTCCATCCCCTATTGGGCGAAGGGCCATGGAGCCGACAAGGGGCTCAACTAAGAGGTTGACAGCCGTTAAATGTTAGCATGTCATTGGCAACTGTCATATTTTCGGACCAGCTCGGCTGCGTCTTCTTGCATGATGGGCCAGTAGTAGGCTTGGCGTAGGGCCTTATGTAACAACGCTCTGCCCCTCAAGTGGTTTCCACAGATACCTTCATGAATCTCACGGAGGATGTAGTTGGCGTCTGTGGGGCCAACACATTTAAGAAAAGAATGAGAAAAAGGATCTTCAGTACAGTTGTCTGTCGAGCATCAGGAACTTGGGTACTCCCACTTGAACAGTTTGGCCTCAGAGGGGTCGACTGGGAGGGCGCCAGCGGTGAAGTATTGGATATTAATATCCATCCGGGAAGGATCTTGATGGACGGGCAAGGATTCTTCTACCGCATCGATGCTTGGGGTTTCCAGATGCTCCACGTAGGTTCTCCCCAAGGTCTCGTCATCCGAGATGGCTAGCCAGGACAAAGCATCAGCTCTAGCATTCTCCCTCTGGGGGATGTAACTGACACTGAAGTGGGCCTAGGGAGAGGCTTGCAACTGCACCATACTCAATTAATCGGACATAGTAGGATCTTGAGCCTCGTACTCCCCTTTGATTTAACCAGAGATGACCTGGGAGTCAGTGAAGACTCTAAGGCATTTCACCCTGAGCTCCCGTGCCAGTCTCATCCCTGACAATAAGGCTTCATACTCTGCCTGGTTGTTGGTGGCTGGAAAGAGGAAACAGAGGGCGTACTCGGTCACTACTCCGTCCGAACTTGATAGGATGAGGCCTACCCCACTTTCTTGAGAATTCGATGCTCCGTCTACGTGAAGGATCCAGTCCTCTACTCTTCCCTCGATTGCTGCATTTGAAGGGTTTGCATGGGACTCCTTCGGCTGCTCTTCTATCTAGGTGCACTCAATCAGGAAATCTGCTAAGACTTGAGACTTCATAGCCAACCTGGGTTGAAATGATAGGTCAAATTTCCCTAGCTTGAGTGCCCACTTCGCTAGTCGGCCAGAGGTATCAGGACGAGAAAGGATTGCCTTGAGTGGTTGATCCGTGACCATCACGATCGGGTGAGCTTGGAAATAGGGCCAGAAGTGCTGGGCGGAGACGATCAATGCAAAGATAATATTCTTGACTCTGGAATATCTAGTCTCCACGTCATGAAGCACCTTACTAGTATAGTACACTGGTTTTTATGTCCCGTCGGCATCCATGTGAACAAGCATAGAGCTGACAGTCTCGGGGGAGGCCGCGAGGTAAAGGAGGAGCTCCTCCCCGTCCCTTGGCTTAGATAACAATGGCGGGGTAGATAAGAACTCTTTTAACCCCTCGAAGGCCTTCTGGCACTTCCTCGTCGACTCAAAGCCATTGACTTTGCGCAACGCCTTAAAGAAAGGCGGACACCTCTCCACGGACTTAAACAAAAAATGGCTCAAGGCCGCCACCCTTCCAGTCAAGCGCTGTACCTCCTTCTTGTTAGCCGAAGACCTCATGTCCAAGATAGCTCGGATCTTATCAGGGTTCGTCTCGATTCCTTGCTGCGTCACCATGAAGCCCAGGAATTTACTCGCTGTCATTCCGAAGGCACACTTGCGGGGGTTCAGTCTTATCTGGTAATGACGAAGGTTACCGAAGGTTTTCGCCAGATCGACAACATGGTTAATGGTATGGATACTTTTGGTTAGCATGTCATCCACGTACACCTTCATGTTGCATCCGATCTGGTCTTCAAAGACTTTGTTTATCATCCTCTGGTAAGTGGGCCCCGCATTCTTTAGTCCGAACGGCATCTTCTTGTAGAAGTATATTCCCTTTTTAGTCACAAATGAGGTAACTTCCTCATTCCTCGTATCCATCTTGATCTGGTTGTATCCAGAGAAGGCATCCATGAAGCTAAGGGTCTCATGACCGGACGTAGCATCCACTAGCTGGTCAATCCGAGGCAATGGAGAGCTTTCCTTGGGGCATGCTTTGTTGAGGTCAGTGAAATCCATGCATATCTTTCAGCTCCTGTTAGCCTTGTGGACCATCACGATGTTGGCTAGCCAATCGGGGTAGTGGACCTCTCGAATGTGGCCTGCAGCCTCCAGCTTACGGATCTCCTTGTCAATCGCCTTCTGTTGGTCTGGAGCGAAGCTTCTCTTCTTCTGTCGGACAGGCCGACACCCTGATTTGATGTTGAGTTGGTGAATAATTACCTTCTCAGGGATACCCGGCATGTCAGATGATGACCATGCAAAGATGTCAGAGTTGGCTCGTAGGAAAGCAAGAAGCTGATCGCGTGCCTCCTCCAAAAGTAGAGCCCGTACCTGGATGATCCTCATCGGGTCCTCCCCCAATAGGAAGGTCAACAGGTGCTCGGCTAGCTTCCCTCTCCTCTCCAAGTCTTGAGGATCGAGCGGCTAGGGCGTTGTTGCCGACACCGCCCCTTGTGGACTGGGGGCCAAGTGGTAGCAGAGTGGTAATGGGCTCTGCTCTTCCCTTATCTCTCCAACTCCCTCGCCGATAGAAAACTTTACGAGTAGTCTTTTAGTGGAGATAACGGCATCCAACAGGTTCAAATCGGATATCCCAAGGATGGCATTGTAAGCCAGTGGGACCCGAACTATTAGGAAGTTCATGAGAACTGTGCTCTGACACGGAGAAGTCCCGGCTGTGACAGGGAGAGTGATTTCTCCCTCGACCCTTATAGAGTCTCCAGTAAAACCCATCAAGTGCGTGGTGATGGGTCGAAGGGTACTACGAGACTAATTCATCTGAACAAAAGTATCGTAACTCAAAACATCAACAGAGCTCCCACTGTCAACTAAAATTCATTTTACAAGGTGCTTTGCGATCATCATAAACATGACGACGCTATCATCATGTTTATTAACTACCCCTTTTAGATCCCTTTTAGAGAAAGAATTATAGAATATACTCCCTCCTTACGCTATCTTTTAGAATTGTTACCTGCTCCCAGGAGATCATGGCCATCGTCTTCTCTATCGAGGCATTGTCCACGCTGATCTGAGGTGCATGAGGTGCCAACGGGCCCGGGGCAGTAGGGTTCCCTCTCTGAACGAACTTGCCTAGGTGGCCCTGCTAAACGAGTTCCTCGATAGCCTTCTTCAGTAGGCGGTAGTCTTCTGTGTCATGACCGTAATCTCTATGGTATTGGCAGTATAGTTCTTTGCTACAAAAAACCCTGGGCCTCATTGGAGGTGGATGCCGGAGGTAGGGCTCGTCCTTAATTTCTAACAGAATGTGGGATATTGGAAGAGAAGTAGGGTGAAGTGTTCTTTGGGAACCAACGTTTGAGGTCGGTTATCTGAACGACGAGGCGGCTCAGGCTTTCTAGACCGCACCCTAGCAGGTTCCGAAGGTGCTGGCTTCTTGCCAGACCCTTTTTCAACCTCCCTCCTAGAGGAATTTGCTTCATCATCCCGGATATATTTATGCGCCCGGCTCAGCAGTTCGGCATAAGAGCTGGAAGGCTTTTTGTCTAGGGAGTAAGCGAACCTGGAAGGACGGAGTCCCCGCTTCAAGGCTAGAGTGGCACGGAGTCCTCAAGATTGTAGACCTCGAGCGTAGCCTCCTTGAACTGAGCCACAAAGTCCTTTAGGGTTTCGTCGCTCCTCTGCTGGATGGTGAACATGCTATCAGCCACCCAAGGAATCTTTCGGCATGCATCAAAGTGGGCCAAGAAAGATCGCTCGAGCTGCCTGAAGGAGTTGATACTACGTGGTGGCAAACGGAAATACCACGCACGTGCTGCCTTCCAAAGTGTAGCTGGGAAGGCGACGCAAAGGAGAGAATCTATCGCCCCCTAAACTTGCATGAGGACCTTATAGCTCTCTAGGTGATCTAGGGGGTCTGTAGTGCCATCGTACGGGTCCAGCTGGGGTAGACAGAACCAAGATGGGACCGGTTCCTCCATAATATGGCGAGACAGTGGGGGGTGATGGTCGCAGTCTATTCCATATGGGTTGGTAATTCTGTGGCTAAGCTCCTTAAGCTACTAATGGTATTCATCCAACCGTTTCTCGGTCCGGCGAGCGATTTTTCAGTTGGTGTCTTCCTTTGAGGATTCAGAAGACGAATAGGGAGAGGGTTGCCGATGCAAGGAATGCACCTGCTTAGGTTCCTTCCCATCATACCACTTGGGAAAGCGATCAGAGTGACGGGAAGGGGATCGTCGCTGCTTGGAGGTTTCCCAGCGACAAGACTTCGGGGATGCATGGTGGGAGGCCTCCGAAGGGGTCCTGCCATGATGATACTGGCTGGCTCCATGACCTTCCACATGAGGCGGAGAGTGTTGAGGTGGCAATGGCATGGTGGCAGAGCACTGCTCCTATAGTCCTTGCACCACCGCCATTAGATCCTGAACCTGTTGAGTTAGGGTATTGAGCCGATCAGCTTGGCTAAACTACGGCTATACAGGAGGCAGAATAGGGAGGTTGGCCTCCGACTGCTCAGGCCGCGGGAGGCATCCTGCGGCCTGGCTTGTGGAGGCCTTCTGTGCACGTGTAACCACCATCTTCTTCTTTGCAGAGGTTGTAGGGTCGTAGATGCATGGAAATGAACGTCTGTGCCCCTTCCTGGCATGCCAATATGTTGCTGCCAAATCACTTCTGAAGAGTGTCGAGCAAGAGAAGGGCTTTATGGGTCTTCAAGAGGTTGACAAGACTGCCTCCTTTAGTTGAAAACCTGCAAGAAAAGTCTCGGATCGGTGGTTCCGGTGGGGATCCTCCGACGCTCAAGTTAGCGATTTGGATAACATGGATTAAGATGAAACCGTAGAGGTTTTTTTCTTCTCCCCTTCCTCATTGTGAGTCAGGGTCATTATATACCTGTTCGAGAGTCCCTTACCCTTCGCAGTTAACCGTCGAATCCTATCTTCTGTTAAGATCGGCTCCGTAAGTGGTAGGTGGGAGCACAGTTGCAAAGTGCGCACCGTAAATATTGGTAACTGCATAGTATATCAATAACCGCCCATGATCTTGGCAAGAGTGGGTGAGCGAGCTATGCGGCAATCTGGTATTTGAAATCACTGGATCCAATATTCGAAGTTGGTTCCACGAATATGGGCTGAGAGCATACGAAGCGAGACTCAAAGCCGAGGTCGGAAACAGGCCGAGGCCGAGGCCGAGGTCGAGGTGGGACTCGAGGCCGAGGCTGAGGCTGAGGCGGGACTCGAGGCCGAGGCCGAGGCAGGGCTCTAGGCTGAGGCTGAAGCCAATATGATTCGCGACCGAGGTCGGGGCTGAGGCCGAGGTGGGACTCAAGGCCGAAGTCGAGGCCGAAGTTGGGACCACTTGTCAAGTTACTACTGGGCTTCGAGAACTGTGCAGACTACTACTCTGCCACCTGGGGGGGTGATCAGCCACATCAGACAAGATGTTAGCAAATAAAACTATTTAGACCTCTTTTTGATCCAAACACAACCAACTAGTAGAAATTGAAGATCTCTCTTCCATGAGGCCATCTAGGGATGGGTATTCTCCAGTTAGAAACTTTCAAGTAAAGATACATAAGTTCCTCAATCAATAAGTTGTCCTCTAGTCATATTAGAAAGTTGCTATGCTAAAGAAAATCAAGGTGTTTGCTTGGTTAGCTCTTGCAATCTTCTTCATTCAAGAGAAGTGCTTTCCAAGAAAGGTTGCCCACTAGCTCACGTTGCCCTTTATGTGGAGAGCCTTTGGAGACTATTACTTATCTATTCTTATCATGTGGAGAGCCTTTGGAGACTATTACTTATCTATTCTTATCGTACCCTTTTGTTAAAAAATTGTGGACTTTGTTTTGTGACCAGCTATATATTTACCCAATGCTCCAAAACTTGCACCATCATTAAGCTTGTTCGAGGAAGAAAAGGATTCCTAACTCTTGAAGGAAGGCATGGTATCAACTTCTTACAGCTTACTAACACATACGGAAAGAAAAACTTTATAATCTTATACTTAAAATTTGCAAATTTTTCTTTCATTATTCATAAAAATATTTTTTCTTTTAAATTTTGGAGTTGTATTTTTTTAGGAAAGGTTCAGCATGCTCATGACATCTTCAAATCATCATTACACTCAAATTATACTTGATTGGAAGTTTTGCACGTTCTTTTTACTTATGTATATTTTAATTAAATAGCTTAATAAATTGGAATGCTACTCTTCCCTATTCAAAGTCTCAAAAAAAAAAAAAAATCCATATGCTTTCTTTATATATTGAAACTAAAATTATCAAATATGAAGGTGTATCAAGTAAACTTATACCCATACTATCGAGGTCGAAATCAATCAAGATGGAGGGGATTGGCATGGTGCTCAATAAAACATTGGTTAGCTAACTAATAAACAAATTAGTTTGATGTGGGTTCAAATTGATTTGAGCATAGCTTAAATTCAACAAATGTTTTGATGCTCATAGTTTATTTCAAAAATTGATACCATGATAATAATTTGAAGCACTACTAAGAGACATCATAATTGGTGCTATACATTTATCTTTTATTAAATAAAATAAATGTGAATCCCCATCGCACATTCATAGTGAGTATCGTAGAAGTCCAACAGGCAACCTATGTATACAAGCTAGAAATGTTTTATAATATGGTTCTACTATCTATAATTAGTTCTCTTAAGTATTATTTTGCCCACCATTTCTTTTAGATCTTATCTACTAGTAAATAATAAAATAAATTTAGTGGCAAGTCAAAATTTCTTATAAAAGATTTATGTCGTTAATGGTAAGATTTTTAGTCTCCAATGAAAAATTTTAAATAGAAAAATGAATTTCTTGTGGTGTAATATCTAAAACTCATGTAGATTAATAAATGAGCTTAATTGAAAATGGCTATAGTCAATTAGCTACAACTCTCTGCCATTAGTTAAAGTTGATTTTCAAGTGTTTAACTTGCAATGTTATAATAAAAAACTCAGATATATATTAGTTGCTTATTCGGTTGTGCTTAGATGGGTGTTAGCTTTCACTTTAAAATAATAATAATAATAATAATAATAATAGATAAAAAGGTGCCACTGTACTAGTGGTGACTGTACCCGCATGTGTTTAGGTCTTCCTTATGTATAACTAAGAGGCATTGGTCTTATGGTCATGAGCGTCCATTACTACACAATGGCTATCTTGATTAGATAGGCTTCACAAGATATCATGAGTCAATATGGGATCTATGTAATCATGGTTGTTGTAAAATAGATTGGTAGTTATGTTTGAAAAATTGGACTTCTCTGGTTCATATTTGAACCATAGGGAAGATCTCAATTTTAGAGTATGTGCCAATAAATCCTTCCTAAAGACGTAGTTGAGCACATATGTCAATTTGTTAACTTTTAGATATTACTCCTATAGGGCTAGGTGTTTAGTTAACTAAATTATAGTTTTTCTTAAACACTTGATGTAAGCCAACAAGGTAATTTGGTGACAAAAAATAGGTGAGCCCAATGACAATCTGGAAAAACAATGAGCAAAAGAATCAACCAACACAAGACTAATTAGAACACGGGAAAGACTATGAGATAACAAATGAGAGATAGCAAGGTTAGCTCTAAGTAACCAATTGTAATACTCTAAGCCTACTTGCCGATTCAATTAATCTGTTAGCGAGATAAATTTATATAATCTTAAAAATATGAAAGCTCATTTGAAGTAGATAAACTTAAGTTGTAAGCTTTTCAAACTTTTTACTTTCCATTCAATATGAGTCTATTTTAGGATATTACATCAACAAACTAAATCCTTTAGAACATGAGTTGTTTGAAGGGATTGTAGTGAAGTATTAGTAGTCCTCATATCATTAACGCAAGGAATCAATTACTTGAGTCAGCTTCAATCCATAATCTAAAAGCATTGTTGACATTAACCTCGAAACAAAACTGATAGTCGCTAGAATAGATTTTGCCATTAAAACACAACCTTAATAATCTTTGATGATGAAACCTCCCTAGCTCAACCAAGAAACCAAGTTATCAAAATTTACCTTCACCCAATTTGGGAGACAAGGCATTTAAGACACAAGAATGTTGTGAATTAGCCAGGTTAAATCCCTAGTTCTACAATTTTTGACATTTAGATTAAGGACAAGGTTAGCATGTAATTAAGCCCACGATGAAGATTTTTATTTTTGAATAGCATGGTTAATATTTGAATTACCCCTAATGATTTTACTATTTTTAACGCATGTCCTGCTCCTTGCAAACAAAACTAATGCCTTGAGCCAATTCAAGCCCCGTCACATATCTAGCCCTTTTTTGGCGAGCTGAAAGTAGAGTCTTTAAATGGGCTAACCCTACCCTTTGATGCCACCAGTGTAGCCACTTACGATGCATGAGTTCCAGAACCATCTGCATGAAGTTGGAAGCAATTTTGAGATGAGGCCGGGTTTGGTGCTGTATCTTGATATTTTGTTTGGCTATGTCTAAATCTACTATTTCTTCAATAATTCTGCAGAACAAGCAGAAATTATAGGTTACTACTGCAAAATATCACCTACAAAATGAACCTAAGATATATATATATATATATATATATTGAAACTGAACTAAATAGAGACAATAGATATATGTAATGATTTTTAGCCAGTTTAAAATTAAGATTTGGTTGGTGATATTGTTGTTGTTGTATAAATATTGATGCAGGGTAAAATCGTCACCGCACCGATTGACAGACGTGGCAGGCAACAAGACCCACTTCTGGGCTCTGACTGGCTAACCACCGCATTTAGAAGGGGTCCACCCTTCATCACAAAAAGGACAAACAGTGTTATCGGTCGTCTCTATACCTCAGCAGGGCCGAGCCGTCTCTGTACCTCAGCAAGGCTAAGCTATATTTCAAACATGATTAAGTTACAACTCTTCATGATCAACATCATCCTCACCCGAATCACACTAGACATTTCGGAGGACAAATCACATCGGTCGCCAAGATCTCAGAGCGAACCTCCCTAAATGGAAATAGGGGCCAGATACAGCACCCCCTCCATGATCAACGGGATTTCAGCCTTATTGACCACCAACTCCCTAAAACATGCTCGAAAAATCAAGTAACGACGACTTACCATCCTGGCCATGCACAAATACTAAGTCACAAGACCCCTCAGGTATGCTTCAGCCTTTCAAGCCCTAACACTCTCAAGTTCTCAAAAACCCTAGCAGACACCATTGCATTTCAAAGACCTTCTCTAAAGCATCATTCTTCAACAACCTTTTTCTCTCATATGCTTGCTTGGGTTTTTTATTGACTTGGGCATCGAAGGATCTTTCGTAGAGAGCATCCTCACGATCCCTGTGTGAAGACTATCTTGCAGGTCCATCAGAACAAAAGAAAGCTATTCGGATTCAGACGTGCACCATCCCTAAGCCGAAAAACCAAAATCCACGTCAACAAATATATTTTTAAATTATCCTTTATATAGTTTTTTAAGGCATTATGCATACGACGCCCGTGGAACGTATTTCTTCTCGCTGCGGAATAGACTAATAGCCTCCTAGGCATAAAGAAAGGAAACAGGGGGGCATGTCAACAAGCATCTCTCCTCCTTAACATTCCGTCTAGTGAACGGAATAATTTAGTCCCTCCCTGCACATGAGAGCACATGGTTCGATGGAGATGCGGTGCCCACACCGCTACTTGGCATCTAGCTATGGGTATCCGTGGCACATGATACGTACCGGATGTTAACCTTGCACTACTAGAAGATAGAACTTCATTCATAATCTTGCACATGACTCATAGAAAATCTTTGAAGATTAAAAAAAATGAAAAGAAAAAAAAATCACTCGTTTGAAGACATGATCGAGTGACTCAAGTGTAATAACCCGTCTTATTTTAATGGTCCTTATTTTATTAACTAACGTTTCTCCAATTAAAAAGTGATAACAGCCCCCCCTTTAATACTTGAACGCTTGCTTGATGGGGCATGCGGTGAAGGAATTGAGTATATAAAAAAGGGACCCTTCCTAAGGTTTTAAACATGGTTATCGAGAGAGAAACCTTATAAGTGAGGCATTGGCATTGAGTCCCTGATCAAGAGCTCATCCTGAAGGCATACACCATCAGAATGCGATGGCTCGTTGATTAGAAGACCGATCCATCGAGAGGAGGAGGAAGATCAATCGAGATCCCTAAAGAAAGGAAGAGAAAGGGAAGATCAATCGAGATCCCTAAAGAAAGGAAGATCAAGATCCCGTGCAGTCCAAAGGAAAGGAAGGAAGATCAAGATCTTGTGCAGCTGATTCAAGGAAGATCGGATTCCTTACCCTCATCGGATAGACCATTAATAATAATGGCTGGAGGTAATTATCGATCATAATAATATATTGATATCGTGATCAATATGTTTAAATTAAGTCTTACATCAAGGCCATCATTAATGCAATTCTCTTAGCAGGGGTGGTTAGCATAGATCTAGGCATTGGATAAAATTCTTTGTTGATCTCTTGGTAGATCATGAATTTTTTTTTTAAGATTCAATAATATTTTCATTTTAATTTAGGATAACGCTTGCCCTTCTCACTCTCCTCCATGACCATCCTCTTTCTTTCTTAGCTATCTTTCTATTTGGCTTATTTTACTTTTTTCCTTCTATTTAAACCCATTAGCCTTTCATATAGAACTCAGGAGTACATAGAACTCATACTGGTAAGTGTTTAGTGGTTGAAATAAGTGAAAGTATGTGAAAATTTATGCCAGCAAGTGTTTAGTTGCACATCGATTATATACTGAGAAAATCCTAAATACTTCTATAAGATCAAGAAGTCCAAACAATAGCATCTACAGAAATAAAGATTCATTTAGACACCTATCCTAATACATCTCCCCAACAAAACATGTAAAAGCATCTACCCAATAGAACATGCAAAAGATCATTTTGTAAACCCACATGATTCGTCTAACACCATACACTGACCGTAGGTATCGTTTAGCCCATTAGAAGGAACAAGAAAGCATAGCTATGTAGTATCCCATTGGTGGATGGTCCTATCCTATTTTATTTTATTTAGTAACCACTTGCAGATATATCTCAATCTATTGGAGATAATTCTCAATAATATCCATCCACTAACTATTAAGTGATAATTATATCTTTTTTTCAAATTTAAAATAACTACTTTGATGGGAGTAGGCGGTGGAAGGGAGTTAAAAAAATCTCTATAAATAGAGATTCCTTTTAAGGTTTTTGATATGATAACACATCATACGAAAGAAAATCATAAAGAAGCCAGAGAGATTGAGTCTCTGATCAAGAGCAAATCCTGAGAGCATACACCATCGTTGTACGATTGCTCGTTGATTAGAATGCTCGTTGATTAGAAGCACTTAACTCAATCAAATCCTGATTCAGATCCTCAAGAGATAGATCATAAATAATGGCTGGAGGTAATACATTGATCCTGTCTATTATTTTTATATAATTTTTGTACAGATCATTAATAGATTTCTAACACTTGGTATCAGAGCCTCAATACCTCTGCCTTATTTTGTTGCAAGTGTTTCCATTAATCTTCATTATTTTGGGCATTAGATTTGGTGAGATCTATGTTATGAAGCTTGCATCTGCTATCTCTCCCTCTTGGATACGGTTTAAATAAAATAAAGTCATAAGGAAAGGGATGGTGTGGTGGTTAGTCTTCACATCCTGGAGTCAGAAGCACACATGATGGTCACACTTTATTTTTTCATTACCTATTTTCCTTTACGTAACGGGAGTTTTGCGGATATGGCGGGCCATATATATTAAAATGGTTTTGCAATGAGGATGGATCCATGATGCGCGATTTTCATGTTATTTTGATCTTCCGCATGGTTTTCGAGATCTCATTGAATTTTAAATAATTATTTGGGATATGATTTAATTTATTATATCCATTATGATAAAGATGGTTGGCAAGCATATCTGTTCAGCTAGCCTATTTGAACACGTGATTTTTGATTTTTCGTATGATTTTTTTAAAAAAAGATAAAATAGCATCTTATCCATTTGGTTAAATTTTAAATGCATGCTATTATCTGTTTAATGTGTTATTTTATTATATCATATGATAATAATTTGTTTCTTAAGTTTAAATTTTTTGTATTAAAATACGTCTCCTGAGCCTCTATGCCTATGATGTTTTGCATATACTGGCCCATGGGAATAATAAGCTACGACCGGATGTGTTTTAATTGACAAAAAATTTTCTTAAGATGATAATTTTAAAAATACATTAAATAGATGATTGATACGATTTTGCATATTAGATTTTATATTATGCATGAATAAAATTATATATTGAGTTGCAAAGATCACATAAGGTTAGATGACATTAATTATAATTAATTATATTAATGCAATGAATCTTATTCCATAAATTTTTTTTTTGCATTGGTATAATTAATTAGGATGCGATAATAAATTATTTTCTTAATTACCCACAAGAATTAAGAAAGGAATATAATTTATTAGTCACATCATTAAGTTAATGAGTCTATTTAAGTATAATAACTTAGCCCATAGGTAGTTATTATATGTTTTTGATCCATTTATTGCATGTTTACATTGGTAAGATATGACATTAAGTTATATGCTTCAAATTCAGTTACATGAACATGATTTTTATTTTAATTTTTGTGCAGCTATTTTGTTTGTTAATATTTTTGATATGAAATGTGATGTTCCCGATTTAAGTGGTGACAATTATAAAGTATGAAAGGAAAGAATTCTTCTTCAATTAGGGTGCATGGATATTGACTATGCTATCAGGAAGGATGAACTACATTCGGTTACATCTACTAGCACTCAGGCTTAGATTGCTATAAACGATAGGAGTGATCCAATCATCTTAGTATGATGTTCATATGTACTAAAATTTCTGCTTGTATACGTGGTTCAATTCCTGAGTGCAAAAATGTTAAGGAACTTCTGAAGGGTATTGATGCACAATTTGAGTCTTCAGATAAGGCACTGGCTAGCACCCTAATGGTAAAATTATCATCAATAAAGCTCACTACTGTTGGAGGTGTGCGTGAGCACATCATGAAGATGAGGGACATTGCGGCTCATTTAAAATTTCTAGAGGTTGAGATGTCAGAATCTTTCTTAGTGCACTTTATTCTAAATTCACTCCCATAGTAGTATAGTCCCTTCAAAATATCTTACAATACACATAAGGATAAATGGTCAATTAATGAACTTCTGACCATGTGTGTTCAAGAGGAAATGAGGCTGATTTTAAAAATGGGAGAAAGTGCACATTTAGCTACTCAGAGAAAGACTAAAGCTGCTAAAGCCAAACGCAAAGGAAAGGGTAAAGTACCATTCATATAGAAGACAAGAAGAAGTCCAAGTGCTTCTTTTGCAAGAAGAAAGGGCATATAAAGAAGGATTGCCTCAAATTCAAGGCTTGGCTTGACAATAAAGGTACACTAACCTCATTCGTATGTTATGAATCTAATTTGGTTATATGTCATAACACATGATGGATTGATTCTGGTTCTACAATCCATGTTTCAAATACCTTGCAGGATTTTTTAAATCAAAGGAAACCATTGGGAATGAACAAAGCATCTATTCAGGAAACAAGATGGATTCACATGTGAAAGCGATTGGGATGTGCAGACTTATTTTAGATTCTAGTTTTGTTTTAGATTTGAAAAGAATTTTTATATTCCAAGTTTCTCTAGAAATTTGATTTCAGTGTCAAGACTTGTACTCGCAGAATATTTCTTTAATTTGAATAAAAGCTCTAATCATTTATTTTATAAATCTAAGCTTATTGGGAATGGTACATTGTTTGACAATCTTTTCAAATTAATTTGAAAAATAATACCTATTATAATGTGATGCATGCCCAAATTGGTATGAAAAGATGTATTATGAATGAGAATTTCTCTATTTTGTGGCATCGGAGATTAGGTCACATCTCCATTGAGAGAATTAAAAAATTAGTAAAAGATGGAGTACTTGATACTCTTGATTTTACTGATTTTGGCACTTGTATGGACTGCATAAAGGGAAAGCAAACCAATAAGTCCAAGAAAGATGCCAAGAGAAGTTCAAAAATATTGGAGATCATATATACAGATATCCGTTGTCCAGATATGGACTCATATGGTCAGAGATACTTCATCTTATTTATTGATAACTATTCATGATATATGTATCTCTACCTGCTTCATAATAAGAACGAAGCATTAGATGCCTTTAAGGTATTCAAGGCAGAAGTAGAGAAATAATGTGGTAAGCAAATTAAAATCATGAGATCATATAGAGATGAAGAATATTAGGGTAGATACACTGAGGATGGACAAGCACTTGGTCTGTTTGCTCAATTTTTTGAAGAAAATGGAATTGTTGCACAATACACCATGATGGGTTCTCCTGATCAAAATGGTATAGTTGAAAGGAGGAACCGAACATTATTGGACATGGTGAAGAGCATGATTATCAACTCCAACCTACCTAAATTCTTGTGGACTGAAGCTCTTAAAACTGCTACGTATATATTAAACCGGGTTTCAACAAAGACAATTTCAAAAATGCTGTTTGAGTTATTTAAAGGTTGGAAACCAAGTTTGCAACATATACGTGTTTGAGGATGCCCATTTGAAGTAAGAGTTTATAATCCACAAGAAAAAAACTAGACCCAAGGACTATTAGTGGATATTTATTGGATATGCTGAGAAGTCCAAGGGTTATAGATTTTATTGTCCATCTCATAGCATTAGGATTGTGGAATCAAGAAATAAAAAATTTCTTGAGAATGACTTGATCAGTGGGAGTGATCAATCTCAGTATTTAGCTTCTTCCGAGAAAGATCATTCAGATATTCTAGCTTCCACTTTAAGTGAGGGATTGGTTGTTATTCATAGCACTCCTCAAACTCAAATAAGTGCTCAACAATTAGTCATTGAGATTCCACAAGCTGCTGATGATAATCTAAAAGATCATATTGTTCAACAACAATCAGTTGTGCAAGATACTCCTCAAGAGGTCATTGACACAACATTAAGAAGATCAACTAGAATAAAGAAATCAGCAATTCCTAGTGATTATATTGTGTATCTACATGAATCTAAATATAACATTGGAGCCAAAAATGATCCTGAAACATTTTCACAAGCCATGAGTTCTAAGGAATCAAACTTGTGGTACAATGCCATGAAGGATGAGATGGAATCTATGGCATCTAATCGAGTCTGAGATCTTGTTGAGTTGCCTGATGGTGTAAAATCCATTGGATGTAAGTGGGTCTTTAAAACAAAGAAAGACTCACAAAGCAACATTGAGAGATATAAAGCAAGACTCGTTGCCAAAGGGTTCATTCAGAGGGAAGGAATTGACTACACGAAGACATTTTCTCCTGAATCCAAGAAAGATTATCTTCGAATAATTATGGCATTGGTAGCTCATTTTGATTTTGAGTTACATCAAATGGATGTAAAAACTACATTCTTTAATGGAGATCTAGAGAAAGATGTTTACATAAAACAGCCTGAAGGATTTTGCTCTGGTGATAGTGAGCATTTGGTTTGCAAGCTTAAGAAATCCATATATGGATTGAAACAAGCCTCACGTTAGTGGTATTTAAAATTTCATGATGTGATCTCTTTCTTTGGTTTTGAAGAAATATTATGGATCAATGTATATACCAGAAGGTTAGTGGGAGTAAAATTTATTTCTTGGTCCTATATGTGGATGACATTCTACTTGCAACCAATGATAAAGGGTTGCTACATGTAGTGAAATAATTTCTCTTCAAAATTTTGATATGAAAGATATGAGTGAGGTATCTTATATCATTTGCATTAAGATCCATAGAGAAAGATCTCAAGGTATTTTAGGATTGTCTCAAGAAACTTATATCAATAAAGTCTTGGAGAGATTTCAGATGAAAAATTATTTACCAAGTGTTGCACTTATAGTGAAGGATGATAAGTTCGCTTTGAACCAATGCTCTAAAAATGAACTTGAATGGGAATAGATGCACAACATTCCATATGCTTCAGCTGATGGAAGCCTAATGTATGCTCAGGTTTGCACAAGACCTGACATTGTATTTACAGTGGGAATGTTGGGAAGATATCAGAGTAATCCAAGTTTAGACCACTGGAGAGCTACTAAAAGGTCATGATGTACATATATGACTACTACCTCTACTGTATATATGCAAGCAGAGTTTGTTGCTTGCTTTGTGGCTACATCGCAAGGTGTATGGTTAAAGAGTTTCATCTCAGGGCTTAGAATTTTTAATTCTATTGCTAGGCCAATTAAATTGTACTGTGATAATTCAGTTGCTGTATTTTTCGCTAAAAACCACAAGAGTGGTAATCGAAGTAAACACATCGACATTAAGTATTTAGCCATAAGAGAATGTGTTAAAGAAAACAAAGTGATCATAGAACACGTTAGCACTGAATTGATAATAGCTGATCCTTTGACTAAAGGCATGCCAATTAAGAATTTTAAGGATCATGTGGTACTAATGGAAGTTGGTTCCATGATATATATAATTTAGTTGCATGGATAACTACTTGTACAAAGAAACTCTTATTTCAGTTATTTGTTTATTTCTCTTTTGGGTGTATATATTATTTGACTTTTGAGAAATAATAAAAAAATTTGGACTCAGAATAAACATAGGGTTTATTCATTATGTTATGTTGTCACATTCGGAATAGTGGTAAAAAAATTGAATGCATTGTAATACATGGAAGATAATACTCAATTATAGAGGATCTATCGCTATGATTCATGTATTTGGTTTCTTATTCAGTATTGAGGATTATGGATTAAAATAAAATTTACGGACCAAGTGAAAGAATATAGTATCCCATTGGTGGATGGTCCTATCCTATTTTATTTTATTTAGTAACCACTTGCAAATATATCTCAATCTATTGAAGATAATTCTCAATAATATCCATCCATTAATTATTAAGTGATAATCATATCTCTTTTGAAATTTAAAATACCTACTTTGATGGGAGTAGGCGGTGGAAGGGAGTTAAGAAAATCTCTATAAATAGAGATCCCTTCTAAGGTTTTTGATATGACAATACATCATACGAGAGAAAACCATAAAGAAGCCAGAGAGATTGAGTCCCTGATCAAGAGCAAATCCTGAGGGCATACACTATCGTTGTGCGATTGCTCGTTGATTGGAAGTACTCAACTCAATCAAATCCTGATTCAGATCCTCAAGAGGTAGATCATAAACAATGGCTGAAGGTAATACATTGATCATGTCTATTATTTCTATACAATTTTTGTGTATATCATTAATAGATTTCTAACAAGCTAATGTTTAGCCTTTAACATGCAATTGAATAACGATGGAAGAGTGAGACAATTTTGCTCACATAGCTTTCTTAGCCCATGAGAAGGAACAAGAAAACATTGTTAGCATTTAGCTTTTAACATGCAATTGAACAATGATGGAAAATGCAAACAATTTTGCTCACATTGCTTTCGTAAGTGCAGCAGAGGATATTATATATATCTGTTTTGATTCATCTGGCACATTATTCCATCCATCGTAATGAATTTAATCTATTTTAAAGTAATGGTTTTTAGTTCCAATCATGAAAATTTGAATGTGCTATTTAGTTCTACCTCCTGTTGCAGGAATGCCCTCTGAAAGCCTCCATTGAACCAAATGATACTGAATGTGTCCTGCATGCAGAGAGCCCTGATGATCCTCTGCAATATTATTAATGTCTCAGTTGATGTTGGTCCTGTTCTTGTCCTGGCTGATGCTAATGGCTTCAAGCTAGTTGGATTCTCTCACCTATCTGCTAGCAAGATCCTCTGTTATGACCTTGACCATTGACATCACTTTTGGTACGGCCTCCTACTCGACTATTTTGCACTAAAAGATGAAGCTAAAATGGGGTAATTCTTTGAGGCAATCTTTATTGTTTTGAAGGTCTTGAAGGGGAAGGAGAATTTGATAGGGCAATGTGTCAGGAATAATTTAAGTAATTTAAAATTTTAAAACTTTAAAATAGTGCTCACAAGGAATAGTTGTAAGGCATAAACCCACCTGAATATAAAACCTAGTTTTAAGTACTATAGCCTAGATACTTAAATGGATAAAGTTCAAATTTTATCTCTTGCAACTATTCAGATAAATCTGACATCCAACCAGATGGATTAAATCTAAGGAACAGAGATTTTGATGATTGGATGAATAAGGTAAATGAATGCATCCAATTAAAGAATGCCCAAAATCAAAAACTAAAGCAATCCAAAAACCAACCTAACATAATTACCATTTGAGATTGAGTCAACATGAATGCATTTCTTTGAGCATTCAAGAAAAGAGAATTGAGTTCACATAAAAAGAGATTTTTATTCAATTATTTCACTAATTTTATTTGCATTTAAATGTAACTTGTTTGGGTTTGCTTGATTCTTCTTTATTAGAGTATACTCCAAAAAGAAAACGTAGTAGTTCATTGTATCTTGTGAGTACACTGCTATCAATTGTTTGCATCTGGATAGGATAAATTAAACTCTAAAAGAAGCATTATCCATAACGAACCTCCAACTGATAATATTATTCTGAAATATTAATTCATTTTAGTGGACGCATACAAAACTACTTAAAGAAAGAGACTACAATATTTTCCAACATGCCAACACAGTGGACTCGCAAGATGATGGGAATGGGTGGGCTTGCAAAAGGGATTGTATGGATGCTTTGCCTGGGCTACAACAAGTGGTTGTGGTTGGCTGAGTTGCCTGGCCTGATTTGTCTGCTTCATGAGCCTTCTGTCGGAAAAGTCTTGGTATATTGTTTTCGATGCAGCAGGATCTGCATCGAGCATAGTGATTCACCAATGCACAAGCTTACACTGAAGGATTTTTCATGGGTCCTGTTGGCCCAGATGGCAATCCAAGAGGAGGGATGGTGAATTGGGTTCTTAAAAATTTTAAAACTTAAAAAACTATTTCTCAAAGTAATGCACAAGAAAGAATGCAATGAGAGTAGTGCTAAGCATGCTAAGCAGAGTACAATGAATAGAGTAGAGAGAAAGAGAGACAAGCACGACACATACAAAAAATTTATAGTGGTTCGGTATTAGCTATACCTACATCCACTCCCAAGAAACTCTTGGGCCATACTATAATCACCATGATTACAGCAGAGTTGTCTTGCAAGCTTACAACTCAAACTTATTGTTTTACAATGGGATCATAATGAACCCAACTAGTTTTCACAGGATTATTAACATAAAACATATCACAAGCCTCCTAGCTTGTACAAGGCCAAATTGTCTCCCTTAATTCAATCCCTTGATTGAATCAATAATCCAATGTAATAAGGAAATGATTACAACAAATATAAAGCTCCTAAATGAGCAAATAAGATAATATAATAAAAGTAGAAATAGAAGAGCATGATTAAAAGATTTCTGAAGTTGGGCTTTTCTTCTTTTCTTCTTTTTCTCAGAAATGATTTTCCTCAAGTTAAGCTTGAAACTTTGAAAGAATCTTTAATGTAAAGGCTTTTGAAGATCTAGGACTCTCTTTTTCCCCTTTTGATTTAATGAAAATCCTTTAGGATTGGATTTCAAATGCTTTGGATTCCCTTAATCTATGTTTCGAACAAAAGGGCTTTCGAATTTGAACTCTTTTTTTTCCTCTATTCCTTCTCATGTTCTCTTCTCTGAAATGGTCCCATGTTTCTTATTTATAATCTCCTCTAAATCCTCTTTTAGAAGAAAACAAGCCATTGAAAATGATTGAGGATGAGTTTAGCACGAAAGAGGAAAGAGCCGTTGAAATCCGTTGAAGAAATGTCTAAGTTTGGAGTCATTTATGACACCTCTGGAGTCCATCGCTGATAGGTTGGAGTCAGCTTGAGCAGACCTGGAGTCAGCTCGAATGTGGGATGAGCGAAACATGAACTTCTGCCTATCGTGGAGTCGGCTCTAGCTTTTCGAGGGGTTAACACATTTTCGTGCGAGAGTCGGCTCTAGTGAATGCGGGAGCCAGCTCGACTAAAGTCCCGAAAAACACTCTCTGTATAACCGATGAAGTCTGCTCTAATCTATGTACGAGTCGGCTCCAGCTCGATGCAGAATTAAGGACTTTCTATCTTTCTGGTGGAGTCAACTTCAGACTCTATAGGAGTTGACTCTACAGCATGCCGAAAGTGTCAAACTGTTTCGATACACTCTAGAGTTGACTCTAGACTTCTGGAGTCAGCTCTAAATGCTGAAACTAAACACTTAATACTAGACATAGGGTCAAACTCAATTTTTCTTAAATTTTGATTACTTAACCATTTAAATTTATGAAACACTTAATCAAAATCATTAGTAACATAAGGAATATACTCATGTGATTTTTGTTATTCATCAAAATCAATAATTAGGTCAACAATCTTTCCCTTTTTGATGATGATAAAAACACTAAGTATATGCATATATAATTAGAGCATAAACTTCAACTTAAATAACTTTTTAATTAGAATGATAGTAATTGGAGTTTCAACATGATTATCTTGAACAATAACTTTATTTCAAATATTTAGTTCAACTATTCCATGAGAAAAAAAAAATTTATCCAATGACTCATAGAATTCAAATCTCAATCAAATTACCAATTCAAATTAGATAAGTTCTAAGCTCCCCCTGAGTAGTTGCTCCCCCTATGAAGTGAAGTACAAGTCAAGTGTAAAAAAAACTTTATATATATTCATTGATTACATGAAGTAAAGTACAAGTCAAGTGTAAAAAAACAAAATAACATATTTTTCAGTAAGTTTCTAAGTACAAACTAAGTTTTCTAAGATATCTATGAAATTCTAACTATGAAATTCAAAAGGTAAACTAAGGTAGATTGCAAGGATTTGTTAGATTGGCTGGATCGGCTGGAGAGGAAGGGGACATTCACTTCAAAATTTTTAAAGCCTTTTCAATTCCTCCAAAATTTATCCCATTCCATCTTTTTTAGTCTTAAGAAATCCGTTCAATAGTATTTCAACCTTGGATGCAGCTATCTCAATCTTGACTTGAAGTTCTACATTGCACATATTAGAATCATCACCAATCCCTTTGATTTTATCAAGAATACCTTGCAAATCTGTTTTTAAATTATCAGCAGAGGTATTTATTAACTTTTTAATCTTCTCAACTTTCTCCTCCAAGATATAGATTAATTGTCTGATACTCAAAAGCTGATCCCAAATATTTTCATTTATCCTTTCCTCTTGCTCATCAAGTGCAGCTTTGATTATTTCCTTGAATTGCTTAACTTGCTCAGATGTGAAAGCGGAGAAAGGTATCGTTGATGCTTCCAGTAGTGGTGCTGGTGGTGAACTGGGTTCCGATGGTGAAAATAATGGTCCAAAAGCAGATGGTCTGGGTACAGGTGAAAATAATGTCAACACCATCCTAAGGGTAGAGTTGACCTCTTCTTGGTACTAGCCTTAATCATGTAGCCTATCATCATTCTCGCCAAATTAATGGGTTGTCTAGTCAATAAATAGTCCATTAAAGCTATATCCCTTTCCAATACATATTCAAATCTTTCAGTCTTGGGGAAAAGAATTCTACTACAAATGTTATGCAAAAGTCTAAGCTCCAGATTCAATTGGTTTGCAAAAATATCTTCAAGTTCATTTACATCCCTCCCTAACATCCTAGATAGAGATCCACCTCTATCGGTGTGATGTGTTGCAGTCATTCCCTCTGTTGGCATTTCCAAAAGAACACCCAAAATTTTTGAATTTACATGGGCTCGAGTTTCTCTCACATAACTAACCAGGCTACCATCTCCTCTTCCAGCATTACTGTAAAACTCTCAAACAAGAGTAGGATAGGTGGGAACATCTAAAGAACAAACCTTTTTCCAACTCATATTTCTTAACAACCTTCTAATATCAAACCCTTCAAGATCAAAAAAGTAAAAGTCTACCTTTCTCCCAATGGTGATAGCTTTTTCAGCTATAGGATCAACATATGGAGAAGGTGGAGTTGGAATGACATCGGATGTGGAGGTGGAAGAAGATGAGGGCGTGCATGGTGATGGTTCCCTCGTCGGATGTTGTGCAAACCATCTTCCAGTGGTGACAAAGGCTCCAAGCATGGATGCATGGCATTTGGGAGCCATAGGAAGTCATTAAAGGATGAAATCAAGGATATTTGAAAGTTTGAGAGAAGTGGAAGAGAGTTAGAATGATTTAGAGATGATTTGGTTTGAAAAAGTATCAGCTCAACCCTAGATAAACTGATTGAAGACCACTTAGAGTTGGCTCTCGCAAAGCATGGAGTCGGCTCCACATCAATAAAATAATCGGTGCTCGAAATAGAGTCGGCTCATACAGTAACATGAGTTGTCTCCAATGAGTAGACAGAGAGTTGTAAACTCTTGAGTCGACTCCAACTTCAGTGGAGTCGGCTCCATGATAGTTTCAGTAAAAAATGTAAGAGTTTCAAAATCTAAAACTTGTCAAGCCATGATCAAAAAACCTAGATAAATTTTCCTTAAGGTATGGGGGATCAAGAAATTCAAACATCTAGATGATTTCTCTTAGAAACATAAGAGGGTTTTTAAGAAAATGGATTAAAATCTAGATAATCATTCTTAGGGAATTTAAATCTATTCTAATGGATCATAAACACATAATTCTTCTCTAAGATAATAAAATCTCTCTTCACTCAAGGATTTTGTAAATATATTAGCCAATTGATCTTTAGTACATACATAATCAAGACAAACATCATTGTTAGCAACATGTTCTCTAATAAAATGGTATCTAACTTTTATATGTTTAGTTCTTGAATGTTGAATTAGGTTTTTGGTAAGGTTTATTGCACTAGTATTGTCACATCTTAATGAAATTCTATCGAATGTGATGTCATAATCTTCAAGTTATCACTTAATCTAAAGGATTTGAGCACAACAACTTTCAGCTGCAATATATTCAGCTTTAGCAGTTGATAATGCAACTGAATTTTGCTTTTTGCTAAACCAAGAGATTAAGTTACTGCCTAAGAATTAGCATGCACCACTCATACTTTTCTATCTATTTTAGAACTAGCAAAATCAGAATATGCAATCAAATCAAATAGTAAGTCTTTAGAATATCATAATCCTATATTTTTTATTCCACTTAAATATCTAAATTTTTTTACAGCAATTAAGTAAGATTCTCTAGGATCAGATTGATATCAATCACATAAGCATACATCAAACATAATATCAGGTCTACTAGCTGTTAAATAAAGTAGAGAACCAATCATACCTTTATAAAGCTTTTGATCAATTCTCTTACCATCTTCGATAATTTTCATTGGTGTACCAAGAGGTATGATAATTTCATATCAAACTTCTTAAGAATTTTCTTTATGTATTTTGTTTGATTAATAAAAATGTTCTCTCTTATTTGATTTGTAGTCCAAGGAAGAAATTCAGTTTTCCATCATGCTCATTTCAAATTCTTATTGCATTAGCTTAGCAAAATCTTAACAAAGAAGATTGTTAGTAGCACCAAATACTATGTCATCAACATAAATCTGTACCACTAATAAATTCTTTTCTTTTATTTTCAAAAATAGGGTTTTATTAACATTACCTCTAGAAAAATTATTTTTAATCAGAAATATACTAAGTCTATCATACCAAGCTCTAGGTGCCTGCTTTAAACCATAAAGTGCTTTGTGTAGTTTAAAAATATGATTTGAAAATTCATGATCTTCAAAATTAGATGGTTATTCAACATAAATTTTTTTATTTATAAAATCATTCAAAAATATACTTTTTACATCCATCTGAAATAAGTTAATATTCATGCAATATGTAAATACAAGTAATAACCTTATAGCTTCTAATTTAGCAACAGGCACAAAGGTTTCATCAAAATCAATGCCTTCTTCCTGATTATATCCCTTTGCAACTAATCTAGCCTTATTTCTAACAATAGTGTCATCTTTATCTAACTTATTTTTAAATACTCATTTTGATCCTATAACTGGATAATCTACTGGTCTATCAACTAAGGCACATATCTTATTTCTGGTGAACTGATTCAACTCTTCTTGCATAGCTAACATCCAATAACTATTCTTTTTAGCTTCCTCAACTATTGGGGCTCTATATGAGACACAAATGCAAGATGATTATTGATATTTCTCATTGATGATCTAGTTCTTACACCTTGAGATGGATCACCTATGATTAGGTCCTTGGATGATCATAAGCATATGTCCAATCTTTAGGTAGATTTGTATCATTACGAGTGATATCAATATCATTATCCTTAGTTGAGTCATCATCCTTAGCTTCAGGCTCATGATCTGAAGATATATCAACATTTAGTTTTTCAAAATTTCTTCCAAGAATATTAGTATCTTCCTCATCATCTTTCTTTTTAGTGATAGAGATATAGACTAAAAGATATGCTTTATGTTATATCTTTATTTTAATGAGAATTCATTTTGAGCAATGTATGCCATTTACTATATATGTGCATGTGTCTAGTATTTACAAAGAGTATTTGATCTAGTGTGTAGAGTACGGCTTACACACAGAAGACTATATCATTGGTTCTTTTGGAATACAAGTTTATTATTCACAGTTTTAGATGGAATTGGACACACCATCAGTAGAACTGTAGCACAAATTTTTAGTATATCTGTCTTAACTATGGGGAATGGTTTATTCTAACTATTTATGCTAGTGCACTTTGTGTGTATTGAACATGACCCAGTTAAGTTAATTATTTTATACTGACTTTATAAAATAATTTAAACCTCATAATATTATGATTACTTATGCTCTTAATCCGAATTCTATTTCTAGACACATGTATATAATGATTATTGCTTTGATTACACATAGAGTGAGATTCTATATGAGTCAATAAACTCAGTGGGTTGGGTAATAACATTATATATGTGGTGAATATTAATAGTTGAAGGAAACGACGTCCTGATAAATTGGATTGATGATATCCCTTTGAGGAAGTTATAAGTTTTGATTGTATCAAATCTTGCAAGTGGATTTTGAATCCGATACATCAAATAAGTTAAGTGGATAGGTCTCAAGGATAATAAAAGATAATTAAATTATATTGTCAGTAATTAAATTTAATTGGTGGATATTTGTAATCTTAACGTGGGGAGATAATAAGTATTTAATATTAAAGGCTCGAAAATATAAATTCGAATATGATTAGGAGTGCAATTATAATTCTTTAGTGGAATGAATTGTAATTTACGTAATTAAATCCTAACCTGGGTAGGATTGGGAGATTTAATTATGTAGGAAGTCCTTTTCATATTTGCCTATTGGTCCCTATTGTAGCCCTATAAATACCCTCTCAGTTGGTTGCTAGGGTTAAAACATTTTTTTGAGAAAGAAAAACAAGAAACCCTAGGATGGCCAGGAGATCCCACCATCTTGTGAGAGAAAGAAGGTATTTTCAGGAATACGGCGGAAGGCTAAAGGTTGAGGTCGAGCAATCGAATCAAAGTGATCAAAAGTTTAAATCTGAAGGTATGATCTTGTACTCATAGATTAGAACGGTAAAAGTTTTTTGTATTACTTATATACGCTATAGTCGTGATCTTGAGGGTATTCTGTGTTCCCCAACATTTAGAACTTGATGCTAAAAACTCACAAACACTACATGATTGACTCTTCAACAATCAAATACTTCTTATTGAACACTCTATATGCCTTGTTAGATATAGAATATCCTAAAAATATACCTTTATCTGACTTGGCATCAAATTTTTCTAGATTATCCTTTCTATTGTTATGAATGAAACAACTACAATCAAATGCATAAAAATAGCTAATATTAGGTTTCTTATCATACCATAATTCATAGGGTATTTTTTTAAGAATTAGTCTAATTAGGGCTCTATTTAGGATGTAACATACTGTGTTTATAGCTTTTGCCCAGAAATATTTTGAGAGTTGGCTTTCACATAGCATGGTACGAGTCATGTCCTCTAGAGTCCTATTTTTTCTTTCTACCATCCCATTTTGTTGAGGTGTCCTAGGTGCTAAAAAATTATGATGAATGTCATTTTTAATGCAAAATTTTTTAAATAAATAATTTTTAAATTTAGTTTCATGATCACTTATAAAAGACACTATGATAGTATTTTTCTAATTTATGACTTTCTTGAATAATTTCAAAAAAACTGAGAAAGTCTCATCTTTGTGAGCTAAAAATAATACCCAAGTGAATCTAGAGTAATCCTCTACTATCACAAGACCATATTTCTTTCGTCTTAGACTAATGGTTCTAGTAGATCCAAAAAGATCCATATATAGTAGCTCGAGTAGCCTAGAAGTTGAAACAATATTTTTGGATTTGAAAGAATTTCTAGTTTGTTTTTCAAATTGACATGCATCACAAACTCTATTATTTTCAAAATCCAACTTTGAAAGACCTTTAATCAAATCCATTCTAAGTAATTTTGAAATAAAGTGTGTGCTTGCATGACTTAATCTACGGTGCCATAGCCATCTAATCTCATTTACCTTAGTATTATCAGCAATTAAGTAATGATTACTTGTAGATAAGTTATCCAAGTTAATTAAATATATACTGCCACTACAACAAATTCCTACTTTTCCATTGCTAAAAATATCATTTGCCGATACTTAAAAGCGTCGGACAATATTATCCTGATGCTTTTACGTGCATCGCGATGCTGAGAGTGGAGACGTTAAGCGTCGGTACAAGTTGATCTAGCCGATGCTTTAAAGCGTCGGCAAAATAAATTATCTTGACGCTATTTAATAGTGAAGGGATGTATCTTGCTCTTGCCGACGCTTTAAAGCGTCGGCAATAATAATTATTATTTTTTAAAAAATAAGGTCTGGCTCACCTTCTCCCCCGTGGTCAAAGTTGTCAATTTTATTTCATTTCGACCGTTTCGGCCTAGACGTTTCGGTAGCTTATCCGAAAAGATAAGTACTACGTTTCGTTTCGGAAGATTTTTCGGCCGTTTCGGTGTATTTCGGCCGTTTCGGTATGTTTTGGCCGTTTGGTAAAATATGTTTTGGAGACCAATTTATGAATTATTAAACCTTTCAGAACCATTTTAATATATATATAATATCAAAAAAATTCTAGTTTCCCTATCCCCATTTTAAAAAATATATATACAATAACAAAAAAATTCTAGTTACCCTATCCCCACGGTCGCATCTCTTAAAAACCCAAACTCTTTATTTTTATATTGTTATTATTATTTATGAAGAATATGAATTATGAATAAATTTTATATATATATATATATATATATATATATTTCAAACTCTTAAAAATTTAAACTCTTTATTTTATTATTATTATTATTTATAAAGAATATAAATTATGAATAAATTTTTTTATATATATATATATATTTTGAAACAATACCAAAATATTTCGTTTCATAGGCTAAACCGAATTATAATCCCCCCCCCCCCCCCAGCCGTTGCAGCCAACAACGCCCAAGTAATCCCCTCCTCCGTTTCCTCGTCATTTTCTTCTTTGACTTCTTCTTCTTTTTCTTCTTTCAAGTCACCCGACAACGTGGTGCGGAGGAAACCCAGCCCCCGTGCTCCCTCTCTTGCTCCTCTTTGCCACCATTCCCTTTTTTTTTTTTTTTGGCAGCTACTTTGTATTAAAAAAGAATGTTTTTTTTTATATATAGAAAGAAAGATCATGGAAATATAATATCAAAGTGATGGCAGGCCTTCATGGAAGAACAAGTGAATACGCCACAGCAAAGCCTCCGGTCCTCTGTGTTTTATAACTAATCTCGCGTACATGGAGAGCAAGGAGGGAAGGAGAATAGCCAGCAAAAGCAAGGCCAGGAAGCAAATTCCCATCACTACCGTCTGCCATGACCACTGCACAAAACCACAGAAAGCTTCTTCTAGTTAAAATTACTGAAGGATAACTCTGTGAAGTCATGGAGGAGGAGAGTTTAATTATTTTGATTTGTTTGTGGTAATGACTGACCAACCTCATCAGTCTTGTGGAAAACAGAGCTCATAACAGGAGCCAGGCCCATCTGTTTGGTGAAATGAACGATCCCCAGCATGCTTTTGAGATGCTGAAGAGAGACTATGATGGCTGCGCCGGCCATGAAGCCGACGAGCGTAGCCTTGGAGAGGAAGTCTATGATGAAGCCCAGTCTGAGGTAAAAGAGCGACAACAATCAGCATGGCAAGAGAGACGAATCGAGACAATCGAGGAAGCTTAATTTGAGGGAGGACTTGATCGTTGATTACCTTACCTGAATATCCCGAAAGAGGCCTGGACGATGCCGGCGAAGAAAGTGGAAGTGAAGGCAAGCTGGAGGAAGAGATACAGATCGGTTTTCGGGTTCACAGCTTGTCGCAGCATCAATCCCATTATGAGAGAGGAATAAAGACCGGACCGACCGTGAGATCTCTGGAGCTATACCCAGAATCAAGTACATGAGCGGTGGCACGAAGCTCGAATCTGCCATTAAAATTTAGCCTACTACTTGTGCCCATTAATTCGATTCAGGAGATCGAGTTTGAGTTTGAGGAGGAGGCTTACATAGGCCAATGATCGGAGGCAGGTTGGCAAGCGCGCTGGGCATAGCTGATTCCCTGCAGCGAAGCGAAGCATACATGTCGAGCTCCTTGAGGTTGTAGGCGACGCAGACGAGGCGGGCGGTGGAAGCGTCGTCCATCTTCCACCCGGCGAAGCTCAGCCGCTCCCTACTGGCCAGCGACTGCTCCACCCCTCGCTGCCACTTCCGGCACACTCCGCTCGCCCTTTTTCCCCAAAACAAAAAAAGAAAAAAGAAAGAAAAAAAGAAATATTCATTCATTTCATAAGACCGCCGGACCATTCAATCGAAACTGCCAATCACAAAATAAATAAGAAGAAGAAGGGTGCTCACTGCGCGAGGTTCCGGAAGGAAGAGAGGAGGGAGAAGATGTGGGCAAGGAGATCCACCGGCAGCCGCTCTATCTCCACCTCGGCGACCATCTCGCCCCCTCCTCGCCCTTTTGCTCCATGCCCGAGGAGGAGGAATTGGGCAGAGAGAGAAGGACAGATGGGGCGGAGAAGAAGAAGAAGAGAAGGTGTGCCGTGATCGGACAATGGCTTCGAGTCTCTGGCGTCGAGAAGGAAATAGAGAAGAAGGAAGAGGCCGAGATCGATGGCTGCAATGGCGAGTTGGGAAGCAGGGATCGACCAGCAGGTTGATGAAGACCGAGACAAGGTTGACGGCGACGGAGAAGAGTGAGGGCCGACCATGAGGACTTCGATGTTGGAGAAGTGGGGAGCACGGCCAAGCGGTGGATAGTGGGGTCGAAGGCGTGGCAGCTGGAGAAGAGGGGGACATCCGCTGTGTGGGTGGTCGGAGGTCAAGATCGAGAGAAGCAGAGAAGCCGAAGGTGGGAAGGAAAGATTTTAGATCTCGGATGAGAGAGAAAGAAGCAGGAGCGGGAGGGAATTACGTGAAATTTTTTTGGCATGCAAATTGAAACAGAAGTTCGATCCTGCCCGGAAGATAAAAATACGATGCCGATGCTTTTTAGCGTCGGCATAGTATTAAAAAAATTAAGATACCGACGCTAAAAAGCGTCGGAATTCATTAAAAAAATTAATTATTTTAATTAAATTTAACGATGCTTTAAAGCATCGTTAAGTTTTCGACGCTTATAAGCATCGTTAATGGCTCGACGTTTTCTAGTAGCATCGACAGATTTCGGATTTTCACGATGCTTTCCCATAGCATCGGAAAAAAAGAGTTGTTATTCTTTCTTTTTTTTGTAGTGTGCCATTTCTATTTTCAACAAAGATAGCTATTGTCAATGGAATTAGATATTATGCAGATAAATGCTGGATACTTTGAAACCTTTATCGCATAGTTGGCTATTGCTAATCAAATTATGTTTTAAGCCATCAACATATAAAACATTCTCAATGAAAGTAGATAGAGTGATCTGAATTTTACCAATACCCATGATATGACCTTGACTATTATCTCCAAATGTAACCACTCCATCTCTTTTGGCTTCAAGGATGATGAATTGATCTTTATCACCCGTCATGTGTCTTGAGCAACCGCTATCAAGATACCATTTTCTTTTTGATCTTTTGGCTGCAAGACACACCTATATAGCAATCACATCTTATTTTTTAGGTATCCAAGCCTTCTTGGGTCCTTCATGATTAGTAGCAAAAAATATAGTTCCTTTTGGAACCCAAATCATTTTACCTTTGTAACCAGCATTTACATGAAATATCTTATAATTGCAAACATAGGATTTATGACCTTTCTTACCACAACAAAAATAAAAAAATATTATTATTAATTGATTCCTTAGCATAGAAATTATTAATTAGTTTTTATTTCTTATATGGTTTCTATCCCAAATCGGCTTTATCAAAAATAGCTCTTTGATTATTTAAAAGCAAGTTGAGTCTTTTCGAGCTATAAGTAAATTTGTCAACTATATTCTTGTATTTTTTAAATTTACTTTCAACTTTTGATTTTCAGTAGAAATCATGTTTTTCTCTTTTTCTAAACTTTGCTTTTTCATATTTTATCTTTTCAAACTCAATGCTAAATTCATCATTCTTTTTAAGAAGACTTTGGTTTTTAGTTTTCAAAACTTTGTTCTTTGTTCTCAAGACTTTAAAATCACTAAGAAATTCATTGAAAGCATCATAAAGTTTATTAAAGATGAAATCATAAATAGGGCTTTCAGATCATACATCTTCTTCATTTGCTATAAGACATATATTAGCATCTTCTTGTTGTTCCTCTTTGGATGAGGATTCATCACTATCACTTTATGTTGCAACATACGCTTTCTTTTTCTTTTTATATTCCTTTTTGAGTTGAGGACATTCAGATTTGTAATATCCAAGCTTTTTATATTCATAGCAAATCATGGGATCTTTTTTCTTCTCCTTATCTTTCTCCTTATCCCCTTCCAATTTAATACCAGATTTTCTTTTGTGGAATGGCCTTCTTCTTTGCATAAATTTCTTGAATTTTTTTGCAAAGAGAGCGGTGTCTTCGTCGTCTTCATCTTCTTCACTACTGCTCTTCTCCTTTTTAGCAACTTTCAGTGCGATTGTCTTTTTTTTCTTCATATCTTCTTCCAGATATTGCTTCATTGTGAGTTCATAGATCATGAGTGATCTAAGGAGCTCCTCCAAAGGTAAACTGTTTAGATCTTTGGCTTCTTAAATTGCTGTCACTTTTGCTTTTCATGCTCTTGAAAGGGATCTAAAATTTTTTTGAACAAGCTTTGAGTTAGTATAGGTCTTTCCAAGACTTTAATTTGTTCACTGTGTCGGTAAATCTAGTGTGCATGCAAGTGATAGACTCATTCTGATCCATGTTAAAGAGTTCATATTTATGCACAAGAATGTTAATTTTAAACTCTTTAACCTGATTGGTACCCTCATGGGTAACTTTCAATCGATCTTATATCTTCTTAGATGAGATGCAAGTAGATATTCTATTGAATTTATTTGCATCCAAGGAGCAGTATATGACATTCATGGCCTTGGCACTGAGCTGAACCATTTTTTTATCATTTTTATTCCAATCCCTTTCGGGCTTAAAAATAATGGATTCATCTATTAAGTGTGTGGAGTGCTAGAAACATTGATAATGATACCCCATAAATCATAGTTTAAAGCTTGAATGAATATCCTCAATTTAGCTTTTCAATATGAGTAGTTAGTGACATTAAACAAAGATGGACGATTGATGGATTATCCCTCAAAAGAAAAAAAAAATCAGCTTAAGCTGCCATTTGAATCTTTAGCTCTTGATTGTTAGATCAAGAAAGGATGAGCACAAGCTCTGATACCAATTGTTGGCCCAGATGACAACCAAAGAGGGAGATGAATTGAGTTCTTAAAATTTTAAAACCTAAAAAACTATTTCTCAAAGTAATGCACAAGAAGGAATGCAATGAGAGTAGTGTTAAGAATACTAAGTAGAGTACAATGAATAGAGTAGATAGAAAGAGAGATAAGCATGACAAACATAAAAATTTTATAGTGGTTCGGTGTTAGTTACACCTACATCCACTCTCAAGAAACTCTTTGGCCACACTATAATCATCCTGATTACAACAAGTTATTTTGCAAGCTCACAACTCAAACTTATTGTTTTACAATGGAATCACAACGAACCCAACTAGTTTTCATAGGATCACCTACACAAAACCTATCACAAGCCTCCTAGCTTATACAAGGCTAAACTGCCTCCCTTGATTCAATCCCCTGATTGAATCAATAATTAAATATAATAAGGAAATGGTTACAACATATATAAAGCTCATCAAATGAGCAAATAAGATAATATAATAAAAGTAGAAATAGAAGAGCATGATTAAAAGATTTTTGAAGTTGGACTTTTCTTCTTTTCTTCTTTTCCTCAGAAATGATCTTCCTCAAGTTGAGCTTGAAGCTTTGGAAGAATCTTTGATGTAAAGGCTTTTGAAGATCTAGGGCTCTCTTTTTCTCCTTTTGATTTGATGGAAATCCTTCATGACTGGCTTTCGAATGCTTTAGATTCCCTTAATCTATGTTTCGAACAAAAGGGCTTTCGAATTTGAACTTTTTCCTTTCTCTATTTCTTCTCTCTTTTTCTCCTTTTGATTTGATGGAAATCCTTCATGACTGGCTTTCGAATGCTTTAGATTCTGTTAATCTATGTTTCAACAAAAGGGCTTTCGAATTTGAACTTTTTCTTTCTCTATTTCTTCTCATGTTCTCTTCTTTGAAACAGTCTTATGTCTCTTATTTATAATCTCCTCTAAATCCTTTTTTAGAAGAAAACTAGCCATTAAAAATGTTTGAGGATGAGTTTAGCACGAAAAAGGAAAGAGCCATTAAAATCCTTTGAAAAAAAATTAGAGTTTGGAGTCATTTCTGACACCTCTGAAGTCTGCCCCTAACAAGTTGGAGTCGGCTTGAGCAGACCTGGAGTCGGCTTGACCGTGGGATGAGCGAAACATGAACTTCTGCCCGTTGTGGAGTTGGCAGAAAACTTTTCACATCCAATATAAAGCTCAAATTCCACCTCATTGAAAAGATCATCCAATTTCTTACTGTAATCGATCATTCCATGGTCAGACATCATCAGATTGTCATCATCATTGATAACCTCAGTGTGAGCACCACTTGGGCCAATGATGTCCTGCAATGCTTCGACCATCTCATCTTGTTTCCTTTTTTGGTCATCATATTCATTCTCATTTTCATCCGAGACATTGCTTCCAAACTATTCTTCATGAAAATGCCACATCTGATATGTCTTCAAGAAACCTCTTAATGAACAGTGTAATTTAACTAAACTAGGCTTATGCTATGAGCCATTATAACACCACACAAAAGGACAACGTATCTTTCCTTCTTCATTAACATGAAGCCCCTTGCCTTTTCTATGAACTTCTTAATACTGATGTCATATTTCGGACTATTTTGATTCTTTAGTATTCAACTCTTATCAATTGGCATCGTTGGATGACACCAAATCTGAGTAAAATAGCAATAATTTATTGTATATATATGAACCGTAAAGGGTTCAGAAGAAATGAAAGAAATATATTAGCAATTTAGTTCAAATCAACAATAAGAGCAGTAACAACAAGAGCAGTAACTCAATCCGATTTGTTAGATAGATTGAACGATGACAACAAAAGTAGTAACAACTCTAGAAACATCGATTTAATTATAACCTCACACTGCTTTGGTTTTTGAATGTGCATTATGGCAGCTCCGACCAAGCAGTCAATCAAATCTATGAGATTAAAGTGTATAAACAGATGAGTCCTCTGGCAGTTTGTGTTGATGATGTGTCAGATATATCAAGGTTTGCCATTATGGATCACTTACCTCAGGGGTTTCTTGATAGTCTGCTTCCTGGACCCGTCACTGTTGTTCTAAGGCAAGGTATGACCAACCCAAGATAGAGCTAAGCATTTAACAGGGTATATGCTTGATGTCCTCTGCTAACTATGCAAAAGCTTATATGTTTCAGGTGAGTCTAGTATTCAGATGAGTCAATGTTTTAGGTGCTCCTAGGTTCCTGATGGGTTGTAGTGACAACCATTCAGTCATTGCTGTTTTGTGAGCACATTTTATTCTTTCTGAAAGCTTTTAAAACTTGAGGGCATAAAATCAGCTGATCAATTGATTAAACAAACATGTGGGGTGGTGAAAATATATAGGGTGTTAGCCTATGTAAATATATACTGTCCATTCCTCGCTTTGAAAGAAAGACACCCAATTAAATTTTATTCAATATTGGTGCAACTAACTACATAAAAATGATATTTTAACATGGCTATGAAATTTTAGACTTCAAAATCTAGAATATTTCTACTGCTCAAGAACACATAGAAAACAATCTTGAAGCAACTAAAGCCCAATTCGAAAGGCACCTACAAGTATTGCGTGATGTATGTCCAAATGGTGTGAAACAATTGGGCCTAGACAGCTTCTATACATCATGCAGCGTGCAGTGTACATCTAACAGAGTTAATATATTGGAATAAATGAAAAAATGCAAGAGGTGACAAAAGAACTCCAGCCACACTAAAACCTAGAAGATGGCCTGTTTGTTGACAAGTCAAAGCATTATTATATTTCTTTTTCTTTTTCCTTCTATCTATGTATATCAAGAGTATCTATCCATCTAATATCAATGTTGAACAATCTTTCATCAGAGTTCATCTATTCCACAATTAAGTATGAGGCAAAAAACAATGTTAATACTATCCATATATCACCTCCAATATGAAAGACTCTTCTAAAACTCTTCTCTTATTTATAGTACCTCACTTTCTATTTTATGTTTTAGATGTATAAGTGCTGCTTCTAGTCAGTCATTAAAGATTTCCTTCCCTTTGACAATCACTTTATCCTGGAGAGAGTGCTAACTTTCCTAAATCTCTCTTGAACTCTGATGCATCACTGTGATTCTCTCTCTCTCTCTCTCTCTCTCTCTCTCTCTCTCTCTCTCTCTTTTTTTAGCACTCTCTTCTCTTCGCACACCAATCTCTTTTTTATTATTTTATTTTTTAAACTCCCTCCCTCTTTCATGGGAGTTAAAATCCTAAGTGTCTGTTTAAATGGAGGTATATGAGGAGGAGGAGAGGGGAAGGAAAGAGAAGAGCCTCAAACACCTCTGTTTGGAAGGGAGGGGAACGAGCCATTCCCACTTTACCCCAGATTTCAAGAGGTTAAATCCCCTCCTCCCTTCCCCTCCCCTCCTTCCTAAGGTGAAGAGTGAATACAAACTATGCGCTACAAATCATCCTCCTCCTTTCCTTCTCAAAGGAAGACCCTTTCCTTCCCTTCCTCCCCGATTCATAGCATCTGCCATTAATTTCTCTAATAAGAGAGCAGATTAAAAAACAAAGAACATCAACATATTTCTCAAACCATACCACGAACTCAAAAGAAGTAATAAAAAAATAAAATAAAAAAACAAATGCATCTATGCTGAAAGAAAGGCATAGCACAGCATCATCGATCCCAAATCATGAACCAACAACTAAAACTAAAACTAAAGGGGGAAAATTAAAAGATTGAAGTTTTTATAGGAAGGTGGACGGTAGAGTTTTAAAGGCAGAGGGGGAGGGTTCCGAAAGGGCTGACGGCGAAGAGGAGCTCGCGGGGGTCGATGGAGTCTCAGATTTGCGGCGTGGGAGCGAGGGTTTTAGGAAGAAGAAAATCTTGGGACGTTACAAGAAAAAGGGAAAAAAAAAGGAGAAAATCATTTTTACGTGGGTATGAGTATGACCTTATTAAGATGAATAATTTTTATCATAATAAATAGGATATTAGGGAAAAAAAAAATTTTCCACAATACCACGAAAAAAAATAGAAACAAAAATAAAATCTTAACCTCTTACGATTAAATTTATTTTTAGCCATAACAAATCTAATTATTACGGTGAAAACTAATTTTTTCTGTAATATCCCAAAAAAATAAAATATTAAACTATTATGGTGAAAAAATTTTTAACGTAATATCCCAAAAAAAATAAAAATAAAAATAAAATCTTAACCTATTATGGTGAAATTATTTTTTCCCGTAATAGCAAAAAAAATAAATTCTTAACCTATTACGATAAAACTTATTTTTTGCCATAATAAATCTAATTATTATGACAACAAATAATTTTCACCGTAATATCCCAAAAAAATAAAATAAAAAAAAATCTTAACCTATTAGGGAAAATTTATTTTTGCCATAATATCCCAAAAAAATAAAAAATAAAAAATCTTAAATAATTATGATGAAATTAATTTTTCATTGTAATAGCATAAAAAATAAAAAATAAATAAAATCTTAACCTATTACAGCAAAATTTATTTTTCACCATAATATCATGAAAAAAAAAAAAAAAAATAAAATCTTAACCTATTACAGTAAAATTTATTTTTTACCATAATATCCCAAAAAAATAAAAATAAAAATAAAATCTTAATCTATTACAACAAAATTTATTTGTCATCGTAATAGCATGAAAAAAAATGAAAACAATAAAATCTTAACCTATTGTGGCAAAATATATTTTTTGCCATAATAAATCTAATTATTATGGAAAAAACTAATTTTCTCTGTGATATCCCAAAAAATAAAAACAAAAATAAAATCTTGACCTATTATGATAAAATTTATTTTTTTGTCGTAATATACCAAAAAAATAAAAATAAAAATAAAATCTTAACCTATTATGGAAAAATTTATTTGTCATCATAATAGCATGAAAAAAATAATAAAAATAAAAATAAAATCTTAACCTATTATGGCAAAACAAAATTTGCCCTAATAGCATGAAAAAAAATAAAAACAAAAATAAAATCTTAACCTATTACGATAAAATTTATTTTTTTCGTAATATCCACAAAAAATAAAAATAAAATCTTAACCTATTACAGCGAAATTTATTTGTCACCATAATAGCATTGTTAGAACTGGACCGGACCAGACCAGCCGGTTGGACCGATTGAACCGAAATCCGAAGGTCAAGTTGGTATGATTCTATTATAAAACTGGATGTGTAAGACACCTAGAATAACTTGGTCAACCCGTTTAGTTCACCCATGAACCAGTCAATCCAGTTTGAATCGGATGGATCACGTGCCATTTTAAATTCTTTTGCTTTTACTCCTTTCGAGTGTCAACTTTCGACTTTGGAGTATCTGACTTATGAGTTCCGTCGACTTCTTAGTTCCTCTCCTTCGCCTTCTCTAGTTCTCTTCTCTCGGCATTTGATTTCTGGGAAGAAGTTGTCTCTCGTCGTCTATTGTTTGCGATGTGATAAAGAGACAAAATTAAGGTAATATTCCTTACCGATTTCTGCTTTTTTAAGTTTTTAGAGGAATCTTCATTGGTCACGGACGATGGAGAGCCGAGAGCACGCATTGCAACCGAGGTCCACGGCCTCAGCACTTTTTCGCTCTCCAACTCTATGGGATCTTTCTTCGGAAACCCCACTACGCACGCGATGCAGGTTTGCTCTTTCATCGCCGCTCCCAGCTCCCCGCCTCCCCCATCTCCCTGCATCTTTGCTTTCAGCGAGAGATCAAAGCAGAGGGTGGACGTGGAAGTGGAACGGAACTGGGCAAATAGCATGAAAAAAAAATCTTAACCTATTTTGCCAAATTTATTTTTCACCATAATAGCACAAAAAAAAATTTAAAACAAAAAAAATCTTAACCTATTATTGCAAAAATTACATTTCACCATATTAAATCTAATTATTATGGAAAAAAATATTTTTTGCCATAATATCATGAAAAAAAATAATTTTTTTATTAAATTTTTAACTATAATGATGAAAACTTATTTCATCGTTATAAATAAATTTTTAACGATGAAACATATTTACGCCGTAACAAATTATTATTAAGGCGACTTTAATTTTGATTTCATCATTATAAATGAAACTATAGCGATAAAAATATATCGTCGTAATAAGTTCGCCACAAAAACTCCACTTTGTTGTAGTGAATGCTAGGAGCATCTTCATCATCGTCGCCATCATCGGATGAGGGAGTCGATGCCAATGCTTCAGTTATTGGTGATGGAAAGCAATATCTCTCATCCTCCAAGAATGAAAGATTGATGTCCGAATACTCCTGGATCACCCTCACCCATACCTCGTTTGCCCCAACTCGGTATGCCTCCTTCGAAAACTGAATTTGCCCTCGAGCGAATTCATCCGAGCTTTTGTATTTCTCAATTGCCAGAGTGATTTCATCACCCGCCTTAGCTACTCGTGCTCAAGCTTAAAGCACTTCTTTTGACTCAAGGCTAAATCCTTGGTCAGAGCTTTTACTTGATCAGCAGCCTCGACCTTAGTCTTCTCTAGCTAGAGAAGAAAAAATAGTAAACAAAATAAATGGTCAAGTTAGCTCTAACTATGGGGAAGAAACGAGCCATTACGTGGAAATGGTAAGAAGACATACCTCTTGGACATAGCGAGCAACTTTGGCTTCTGCTTTCTTGGCCCTTTTCCAAGCCTTCTCTCTCTCTTTTCTACACCTACTCATGTCCTTCCAGGCATGTTCAAGGTCCATCTAGTCCCTAGAGGCATCAGATCGCACTTGATGTAGCTCAGCTGTAAGATCGGTAATTTGCTTCTGATAAGACTCGAGTCGAGCCTCAAAATGAGATTTTTTCTCAGCGACCCTACCATTAAGGGAGTCAATTTCCCTTTGGGTCTCGCCTCAGAACCTTGACAATTCTGACCGAGCTTCATCGGCTACTTTTTGAGCCTCCTCAAGCTCGGCTCCGTCAACCCAAAGCCGTAATGCCTCTGATCAGGCATCTTCGCCTAATCATCTGGCTTCATCAAGCTCGGCTTGTACCTTTGCTAATTCTTCTGAGTATTGATTGGTCGAGTTTATTTGGCATAGAGTGTCTCAACTTGGTGCGAGATCTTCCTCTTGCATTCGTTAGCAGAGATCAAGCGCCAATAGAGCACCCGCTGAAGGAGAATTGCCTACAATAGAGCCAAATGATTAAGTTAAGAAAAACTGCACAAAACATTTAAGAAAGCAAAGAAAGGAAGAAAGCTTACTCAAATGCAGGAAGAGTTCATATCACTTAAGATGTATTGGCTGGCGACCGATGCATAGTCATTCAAGTTAGTAGGCATTTCAAATCCCTCAATCGAAAAAGCAACTTTTCAATGACTGTCCTCTCCTTCTTCGAGATAAATGACATTCTCACTTGCATAAAAAACATTAAAAAATTTGTCAATCCGGGATTGCAACTCTTCCGTAGCACGACCCGAAGGATCGAGGAGGGGACTAAGCCGACCTATCCCCTCCTCGTCACCTGCTGAGGGCCCCAGTTCCTTCATCCTCATCGAGAAAACTCCTTCTATGCCTGGTGAATCCTTTTCTTTCTTCTTCCTCTTCTACCGGACGAGGAGGGGATCCTACCGAAGGTAGGACAACACTTGCCACGAGAGCAACTGCCCGATCATTGAAAAATAATTCCCTCAACCTCTATGGACTCATACACGTTGGTAGCCATGGGATGAAGAAATTTTATCACCCAGAAGTCATCATCTGCTGGCTCAGGAAAGTGACCAGGCTCTTGCTCTTCCCAAGCTGCCACTTCTTCGGCTTCATTCCCAGGTGCCTACTCCCCAAGTTCCAGTGCCAGGATAGGGACTGGGACCGTGTTGGGGAGATTGTTAAGAAATTGTTGCCCCAATTTTATTGATTTTAATGATTACCAAAAGCCATGAGTATATTAAAAGATGCAATGAATTTATTTACATGAGCAATGAATTTATTTCATAATCAATGAGTATGTTAAGTATGACTTTAATCAATTTGAAAGTAACTTCAAGCTCCATGTTTAAGCTTTCAAAAAGAAATTTTTATACTTCATATTTCAATCAATGAGTTTTTGGAACATTTCTTGAATTGATTCTAATGTCAAATTTATTATATTCAAGTCAAAAATTGATTTAAAATTAATCTGGAATGAATTTCAAAGTCAATCAGAAAATTCTCTGATTTTTGATACGTTCCGGAGCCGACTCTAGAGTTTCAGAGTCGACTCCACTCAGTATACAGAGATTCCTGATTTTCTCGAGTCGACCCCTGTGATTTCAAGAGTCGACCCCCGATTTGTCGAGCCGACTCCATGACTGTGTGAGTCGACTCCGCTCAGACACCAGAGAGTTATTTTTCTGAGCACTTCTCGAGTCGACCCCTTGCTTTTCATGAGTCGACCCCCGACTGTCAGGAGTCGACACCTTATTTTTCTTGAGTCGACCCCTTAACTTTCTGAATATTTCTATTTTTGGTATCGCGTCTTCGAGCCGACTCGCCTAAAGTTGGAGTCGACTCCAACAAATCTGGGCGTGATTTTTCTGAATGCCAACTCAGCGCCAACGGTAAGATTTTTCAATAACGGCTATATTTCTTTGTTTCTAACGGCTATATTTTTGCAGAATCTATAAATAGAGAGGCCATTTTCAAATCAAAAGATATACATATATAGATCAAGAGAGAAAAAAAAAGAAAAATCTTTCAGAAAGAGGAAAAACAGAGCGTCATTTGAAAAATCCGAGATTCAAAAATAGAGTGAAAGAAGGAGTGAAATCAAAGGAGACTTCATCTGTGCTCAAGTTCATCAATCCAAGAAAGTCTAGAAGAAAATCCAAGAGCCATTCAAGAGCAAATCAAGAGATTTTCAACATTCAAAGAAAGGGAGAAAAGCTCAAATCAACTCCAACATTCAATCCGTGAAGAATCTGAGCTGAGGCCCGATTCCACACTTCAAAGGAGTTGAGGAAAAGAAGAAAAGAAGAAAAGCCTCACCAAATCAATCTAAACAGGCTTTTCTAAACTTTGCTTTTATTTTGAAATATCTGCTCAAAGGAGCTTTTTGTACTAAACTCATATTTTTATTTGTTGTTTCTAGTTCAATCAGGGATTGAACTAGTGGAGGTAGTCTTACCTCGGTACAAGCTAAGGATAGCTTGTGTTTGGGTTTTGTGCTGGTGAGCCCGTGTAAAACCGGCTGGGTTCGTTGTGATCCCGGAAAACAACAAGTTTGAGTTGTGAGCTTGTAAAACAACTCGGCTGTAATCAAGGAGATTATAGTGTGGACCCAAGTGAATCTTGGGAGTGGACGTAGGTGTTGGATACACCGAACCACTATAAAATCTTTGTGTTTGCCGTGTTTATTTATCTCTCTCTCTCTTGCTATTGTGCTTTAACTTGAATTAATTGTATTCCTCTTATAGTTTAAATTATTTTAAAAGGCTTAATTTTTAAAGAACCCAATTCACCCCCCCCTCTTGGGTTGCCATCTGGGCCAACAATTGGTATCAGAGCAAGTGCTCATTTGATTTTGATCACACGATCAAGAGCTAAAGATCCAAATGGCAACACAAGTTGGATCATTTGCTGAAGGTCATTCTACGAATAGACCTCCCTTATTTAATGGTTCCAACTATTCATATTGGAAAGCAAGAATGAGGATATTCATTCAAGCTTCTGATTATGAATTGTGGGTGTCATAATTAATGGACCTAGTACACCCACACACTTATTGATGGCACTATTGTTCCTAAGCCCGAAAGGGATTGGAATGATAATGATAGGAAGATGGCTCAGCTTAATGCTAAAGCCATGAATGTTTTATATTGTTCTCTTAGATGCTAATGAATTTAATCGAATCTCTACATGTAATTCCGCAAAGAGATTTGGGATAGATTAGAGGTTACCCATGAGGGTACCAACCAAGTTAAAGAATCTAAATTAATATTCTTGTCATAAATATGAATTGTTTAGCATGGAACAATCTGAAACCATGCATGCATGTATACTAGATTTACTGATATTGTAAATGGTTTGAAAAGTCTTGGTAAGACCTATACTAATCTGAACTTGTTCGCAAAATTCTTAGGTCACTACCAAGATCATGGGAAGCCAAAATGACAGCAATCCAAGAAGCCAAAGGACCTCAACACTTTACCTTTGGAGGAGCTTCTTGGATCCCTTATGACCCATGAGCTGACAATGAAGCAACATGGAGGAGGATACAAAAGAAGAAGACAATTGCCCTCAAGCTGCAAAGTTGAAGAGAGCAGCAGCGATGATGAGGATGATGATGAAGACACAGCTCTTCTAGCAAGAAAATTTAAGAAATTTATGAGGAGAAAGAAACCCTTCCACAAAAAGAAATTTGGAAAAAGATGGAAGGAGAAAAGGAAAAAGATAAGGACAAGGACAAAGAGAAAGACCCCTTGATTGTTATGAATGTAAGAAACCGGGGCATTTAGATATGATGTCCCAATTGAAAAAGCCTTTCAAGAAAAAGAAGAAAGCTTATGTTGCAACTTGGAGCGACAGTGATGAATCTTCTTCCGAAGAAGAAGAACAAAAAGAAGTTGCCAACATTTGTTTTATGGCGACGACGACGACGAGGTAAGTTCGAAAACCCTTGATGATTTTGCTTTTGATGAATTATTTGAAGCCTTCAATGAACTTGTAGATGATTTTAAAATTTTGAAAAAGAAATATAAACTGAAAACTGAAAACATAAACTTAATTAAAGAGAAAAATGAAATGCTTGCAATTAAAGATTTAAAAGGTAAAAAAGATGTTTCTTAAAGAAAAGGATGATTTTACTCATGAAATTAATATACTAAAATCTGAAAAAAAAATCTAATAAAAGATTTGAAAAAGAAATACAAACTCTATCAAATGAAAATTGTAAAAAAATTTCTAAAGAAAGAAGTTAAAAAATACAAAGATATTGTTGATAAATTCACCTTAAGTTCTACTAAACTAAACATGATTTTAGAAAGTCAAAAAGCAGTTTTTGATAAGGCTGGATTAGGATATAATACATTTAGAAAACAAAAATCTTTGAAAAATATTTTTGTACGTGCTAGCCAAAGTAACATCACTTGTTTTAAATGCAATTTAAAAGGGCATAAATCTTTGAATGTAATTTACAAAAACCAAATAAAATTTAAATTTTAAAGGAAGAAAATATGGGTTCCAAAAGGAACAATATTTGTTGCTACTAACCATGAAGGACCCAAGAAAGCTTGGGTACCTAAACATAAAGTTTGATTTTATTGCAGGAATGTCTTGTGGCCAAAAGATCAAAGAGAAAGTGGTATCTTGATAGTGGCTGCTCAAGACATATGACGGGTGACAAAGAAGAATTCATCACCCTTGAAGAAAAGAAAGGAGGAGTTGTTACGTTGGTGATAATGGTAAAGGTCAGATTATGGGCCTTGGTAAAATCGTATAACTCCATCCACATTTATAGATAATGTACTTTATGTTGATGGTTTGAAGCATAACTTAATTAGTATAAGCCAATTGTGTGATAAAGTTTTAAAGTATCATTTGAAACTTCTTTCTGCAGTATCTAATTCCATTGATAATAGCATTGTATTTACTGGTTATAGAATGGCAATGTTTACTTGATTGATTAGATAAATTATCTATGAGTGATCATTGCTTAATTGCTGATAATGCTAATATGAATGAGATTGGATGGTTATGGCATCGTAGATTAGGTCATGCAAGCACACACCTAATTTCAAAACTAATTAAAATGGACTTAGTTAAAGGGTTACCTAAAATAGATTTTGAAAACAACAAAATATGTGATGCATGTCAATTTGGAAAACAAACAAGAAGTTCTTTCAAATCTAAAAATGTTGTTTCAACTTCTAGGCCATTAGAGCTACTTCACATGGACCTTTTTGGACCAACTAGAACCACAAGTCTAGGAGGAAAGAAATATGGTCTTGTGATTGTAGATGATTACTCTAGATACACTTGGGTATTGTTTTTAGCTCACAAAGATGAGACTTTCTCGATATTCCTGAAATTCTTTAAGAAAGTCACAAATGAGAAAAACACTACCATAGTGTCTCTAAGAAGTGATCATGGAACTGAATTTGAAAATCACCTATTTGAAAATTTTTGTGCTGAAAATGGTATTAATCATAATTTTTCTGCACCTAGGACCCCACAACAAAATGGTTGTAGAAAGGAAAAATAGGACTTTAGAAGACATGGCCCGTACCATGCTATGTGAAAGCAACCTACCAAAGTACTTTTGGGCGGAAGCTATAAACACGGCATGTTACATTTTAAATAGAGCCCTAATAAGACCAATACTTAAGAAAACACCTTATGAACTATGGCAAAATAGAAAACCTAATATTAGATATTTTCATGCATTTGGTTGTAAATGTTTTGTTCATAATAATGGTAAAAATAATTTAGGCAAATTTGATGCTAAATCTGATGAAGGAATATTCTTAGGATATTCAACAACTAGTAAAGCATATAGAGTATTTAACAAGAAAACTTTAATTGTTGAAGAATCCATTCATGTAGTTTTTGATGAATCTTTAGCAACTAGTTCCGAAAAGTTTGATGATGAGGAAGATACAAACATAATTGAGAAAGATCTTGAAAAATTAAATATTGATGTATCTTCAGATCATGAGCAAGAGCTAAAGATAATGATTCACCTAAGGATGATGATACTAACACTAATCATAATGATATAGATCTTCCTAGAGATTGGAGATACGCTTATAGTCACCCTAAGGAATTGATTATAGGTGATCCATCTCAAGGAATAAGAACTAGATCATCTATGAGAAATATTAGTAATCATCTTGCATTTGTATCACAAATTGAACCTAAAACTATTGAAGAAGCTGAAAAAGATAATAATTGGATGTTAGCTATGCAAGAAGAATTAAATCAATTTACTAGAAATAATGTATGGACATTAGTAGAAAGACCTAAAGATCATTTGTTATAGGATCAAAATGGGTATTTAGAAATAAACTAGATGAAAATGGCATAGTAATTAGAAACAAAGCTAGATTAGTTGCAAAAGGATATAATCAAGAAGAAGGTATTGATTTTGATGAAACCTTTGCACCAGTAGCTAGATTAGAAGCCATTAGACTATTACTTGCATTTGCATGTCACATGAATTTCAACTTATTTCAAATGGATGTAAAAGTGCTTTTTTAAATGGATTTATAAATGAAGAAGTGTATGTAGAACAACCACCAGGTTTTGAAGATCATGAATTTTCAAATCACGTTTTTAAATTGCACAAAGCATTATATGGTTTGAAACAAGCACCTAGAGCATGGTATGATAGATTAAGTAAATTCTTAATTGAAAATGATTTTATAAGAGGAAATGTAGATAAAACATTATTTTTGAAAAGAAAAGGTAAAGATTTATTAGTAGTTCAAATATATGTTGATGATATTATTTTTGGTGCTACTAACAATCTTCTATGTCAAGAATTTGCTAAGTTGATGCAGGGTGAGTTTGAAATGAGCATGATGGGAGAACTCAACTTCTTCCTTGGACTCCAAATCAAACAAGAAAAGAAGGGAATTTTCATCAACCAAACCAAGTACACAAGGAACTACTCAAAAAGTTTGGTATGGATCAATAAAACCCCTTGGAACTCCAATGAGTCCTTCATGCAAGCTAGACAAAGATGAAGAAGGTAAGAAAGTTGATCAAAAGTATTATCGAGGTATAATCGGATCCTACTTTACTTAACTGCTAGTAGACCAGATATAATGTTTCTGTTTGTCTATGTGCTAGATTTCAATCAGAACCTAAAGAATCTCACTTAATTGCTGTTAAAAGAATACTAAGATACTTAAGTGGAACAAAAAATGTAGGTTTATGGTATTCTAGAGACTCAACATTGAACTTAATTGCATATTCTGATTCTGATTATGCTGGATGTAAGTTAGATAGGAAAAGCACAAGTGGTGCATGCCAATTCTTAGGAAGTAACTTAATCTCATGGTTTAGCAAAAAGCAAAATTCAGTTGCATTATCAACTACTGAAGCTGAATATGTTGCAGCTGGAAGTTGCTGTGCTCAAATCCTATGGATTAAGCGACAACTTGAAGACTATGGTATCACACTTGATAAAACACCTATAAAATGTGATAATACAAGTGCAATTAATCTAACAAAAAATCCAATTCAACATTCTAGAACAAAACACATAGAAATTAGATATCATTTTATTAGAGAACATGTAACTAATGGAGAAATATGTCTTGATTATGTTAATACTGAAGATCAATTAGATATATTTACAAAACCCTTGAGTGAAGAAAGATTCTGTTATCTTAGAGGAGAGTTAGGGATTTGTGATCCATTAGAATGAATTTGAAACCCCTAAGAGAACCCCTAAGGAAATTTTATCTAAAATTCTTTCAAATCCCTGATCTTTAAGGAAATCTTATCTAGAATTCATATCTAATTGATCTATTAAAATCCAATGATTTTTTATCAATTTTATGATCAATGTCCGGACACATTTCAGATTCTCTGAAACTTTATGTTTTTGCTCTGAAATGGTCTCGGAGCCGACTCGGTCAGTATCGGAGTCGACTCCATGTTTCTGCTGAAACTCTGGAGCCGACCCCATCTCTGTGCGAGTCGACTCCACTTCGGGATAGGTTTCTGTGACTACCCGGAGTCGACCCACACTTTGCGGGAGCCGACTCGAAGTGGTCCCAGGTCGATTTATCTAGGGCAGAGTCGACTCCTCGTTCATTTCTATCTTCTCAAATCAATCAAAATACTCTCTCCAAAATTTTCCCAACCTACCAAATCCTTAGAAACCCTTGATTAACCTTCCACTAAATCAATGGCACCTAAAACCCGTGGTTCTAGCCTTGGAGCGGCCGGGATGAAAAGGAAGAAGACGGTGAGGCGTCCCGCTCGTGAACCATCTCCGAGCATGGATTCCACCTCATCCTCTTCAACTCCGAGTGCTTCTCCTGCTACGGCCACCTCTCAGGTAGACCGCCTAGCCGATAGAGTGATTACAACCGGGAGAAAGGTGGATTTTGAATTATTTGAGGCGGAGGGTTTTCTTGTAGGAAGACAATTATTGAAATGGGATGGGAGAAAATGTGTTCATTAGATTGCCCAACCTACCCAGCCTTGGTTAAAGATTTTATAAAAATCTGTCAAGAGGAGATAATGGATTGGTCAGCTTGATTAGAGGAAATAGGATAAATGTCACAGTGGATTACTCTCAAGACTTTTGGATCTTTCAGTGTCTGGTCCTTCTACATTTTCACCTGATGATAGGAGCCCGCTTTATCAAGATTGTTAAATAAAGAAATTGTTGGTTTTGAAGAAGTCTTTGCAAATCAACTATCTTGGAATTAAGGCTTCTCCATAACATTGCAGTAGGATTCTATTCCCTAAGACTGGGAGGTTTGATTATGTATCTGAGAGAGACATTTTGTTATGGATGCTGTAGTGGCTGGGAGACCTATCAATCTTCCGAATATGATAATTTGGTACATGCTGACTGTGGGAGCAAGAAGAAATCAAGTCTACCCTATGGCATGATATTAACTAAGATTTTTCAAAGCCAAGGGATAATCATTTCCGATAGTGAGCCATGAGAAATTTGAGACACACTGATTACTATAGCTTGGCACTATTCATAGGATGGGATTTGTGAAGAAAGATGGTAGATGGGAAAGGAAAAATCAGTTGGAAGATAGAGCCGCTGATGTTGAGGCACCTGGACCTTCTGTTAGACATTCATCACCTGTGCCTCCTAGTTCTTCTGTTCCAGTTCCGGTCCTTCTCCTGCTCCAATGTTTGATCAGCCATCTTCTTCATCAGTTGGTTTTTCAGATCTTCAGTTAGAGCAGCTCAAGAGTCTTCTTGATGATCAAGAGATAGAATGAAGACTGAGTTTGAAGTAAATTATGAATCTTAAAGAAACTCTCTATTCATTAGATGATCGATCACCAAGATTGAATCTACTCTTAGCTCCTCTACTGAGTCTTTAAGTGGTGATCTAAAGAATATTTTTGAAGAACTTAAAGACATTTGTGGAGATGGTAAGACTTATGCAAAGTGCAATGCTGAGCTTCAAGACAAGATTTTAACTGCTTGTACTTTTGTGGATGAAAGACTGAAGAATATGTCAAGCTTCAAACTGATGGAATGAAGAACATATAGATCACTTAACAAGAATTGTAAGGACACATTTTTGATGTAATAGATGTTTAGTTTTGCAATGTAATGAAATTTATATTATGATTTACATTTTGATATAATGAAGTAATGAAAAGTTAGTTTTGAATGTTCAATGAAGTTTGAGTTTGAATGTACTTCTCTTATTTATCAATGAATCTCAGTTCATGTTAAAGCATATCTTAAATCATGAATGTGATTATGTTTGATGCTTCTCTACCTTTTTGTTGATAACAAAAAAGGGGAGAGTTTTATACATGACTGTATATGCATGGGAGAAATTAAATATGTTATTGTATATGCATTGAATGTAATAATTAAACATTACACATACAGAGAATGAATGAAAAAGCAATTTAGATGAAAATGCTGAATTTTGACATTAAACTGTGTATGAGTTTAAATTGAATGAATGGGATATTTATTTGAGTTTCATAGGGGGAGCTACCTCATTCAGGGGGAGCCTAACTATGAAAATTAAATAAATTCTTAATTAATCATGCATATACTCAATGTTTTTGTCATCATCAAAAAGGGGAGATTGTTGGGGAGATTGTTGAGAAATTGTTGCCCCAATCTTATTGATTTTGATGATTACCAAAAGCCATGAGTATATTAAAAGATGCAATGAATTTATTTACATGAGCAATGAATTTATTTCTCAATCAATGAGTATGTTAAGTATGACTTTAATCAATTGAAAGTACTTCAAGCTCCATGTTTAAGCTTTCAAAAAGAAATTTTTATACTTCATATTTCAATCAATGAGTTTTTGGAACATTCTTGAATTGATTCTTAATGTCAAATTTATTATATTCAAGTCAAAAATTGATTTAAAATTAATCTGGAACGAATTTCAAGTCAATCAGAAAATTCTCTGATTTTTGATACGTTCCGGAGCCGACTCTAGAGTTTCAGAGTCGACTCCACTCAGTATACAGAGATTCCTGATTTTCTCGAGTCGACCCTGTGATTTCAAGAGTCGACCCCCGATTTGTCGAGCCGACTCCATGACTGTGTGAGTCGACTCCGCTCAGACACCAGAGTTATTTTTCTGAGCACTTCTCGAGTCGACCCCTTGCTTTTCATGAGTCGACCCCCGACTGTCAGGAGTCGACACCTTATTTTTCTTGAGTCGACCCCTTAACTTTCTGAATGTTTCTATTTTTGGTATCGCGTCTTCGAGCCGACTCGCCTAAAGTTGGAGCCGACTCCAACAAATCTGGGCGTGATTTTTCTGAATGCCAACTCAGCGCCAACGGTAATATTTTTCAATAACGGCTATATTTCTTTGTTTCTAACGGCTATATTTTTGCAGAATCTATAAATAGAGAGCCGTTTTCAAATCAAAAGATATACATATATAGATCAAGAGAGAAAAAAAAAGAAAAATCTTTCAGAAAGAGGAAAAATAGAGCGTCATTTGAAAAATCCGAGATTCAAAAATAGAGTGAAAGAGAAGGAGTGAAATCAAAGGAGACTTCATCTGTGCTCAAGTTCATCAATCCAAGAAAGTCTAGAAGAAAATCCAAGAGCCATTCAAGATCAAATCAAGAGATTTTCAACATTCAAAGAAAGGGAGAAAAGTTCAAATTAACTCCAACATTCAATCCGTGAAGAATCTGAGCTGAGGCCCGATTCCACACTTCAAAGGAGTTGAGGAAAAGAAGAAAAGCCTGCACTCAAATCAATCTAAATCAGGCTTTTCTAAACTTTGCTTTTATTTTGAAATATCTGCTCAAAAGGAGCTGTTTTGTACTAAACATATTTTTATCTTGTTATTTGCTAGTTCAATCAGTGGATTGAATTAGTGGAGGTAGTTTACCTCGGTACAAGCTGGATAGCTTGTGTTTGGGTTTTGTGCTGGTGAGCCCGTGAAAACCGGCTGGGTTCGTTGTGATCCCGGGAAAACAACAAGTTTGAGTTGTGAGCTTGTAAAACAACTCGCTGTAATCAAGGAGATTATAGTGTGGACCCAAGTGAATCTTGGGAGTGGACGTAGGTGTTGGATACACCGAACCACTATAAAATCTTTGTGTTTGCCGTGTTTATTTATCTCTCTCTCTTGCTATTATGCTTTAACTTGAATTAATTGTGTATATCCTCTCATCAATAGTTTAAATTATTTTAAAAGGCTTAATTTTTAAAGTACCCACCCCCCCCTCTTGGGTTGCCATCTGGGCCAACAGACTGACTCCTCCACAATGTCCCCCCTCGGTGGGCTCAAAGGTTGGGACTCAACTAATTCTTTTGAATGGCTTGGCAGAGCTAGTTATAGTCAGGAAGGAGAGGAAGAAGATGGCCTTCGCTGAAGCGTAGCCCACTTTCCTCTAGCAAGAGTCAACGAAATAGTATGACGATGCTTCGTACTCTTCTTTTTGCTCGAACCACCATAGTCGATTGTAAGCATTCCTCTCATCTGAGTCCCAAACTTGGACTTGATCCCTATGATATACAAACCATCAAACGATTAGTTACATCCCTGCAAAAACATCAAAACATAGAGAAAATGATGTCGCACCTACTTAAGGGGTCGACTCTGCTCAACCCAGCATTGTAAAGTGCCTCTTTGGTTAGGAGAGCATCGATTGAGATCACCTTGCTGCCATAAAGAATGTTGAAGTCCTCTTTCTCCATCTTCGACAGTGTCGGATGCTAGTTCGGCTCCATGGGAAGAGGCCCCCATTGGCGAGGAAAGTCGAATGTAGCATCACATTCGACGATAAAAAATTAGGACTTCCATCCTTTGAGGGAGGTCGGAACCCTAGAAAACCTCTTAAAATTCTTTCGCGACCCTATGTAGTGCCAAGACGAATCCTTGGAGGATGTAAGATTGTGGCAGGCCCGAAACAGAGGAACAGTCGCTTTTATCCCCATAAACATACATAGGGAGATGAACTTGATAATATAATGCTAGCTATTCAGCGTAATCATCATAGGACAGACGCCATAATGCTTCATTATGCCATTTACTAGTAGATTAAGGGGAAAATGGAGACCCACCTTGAAGCTTTTCTCATAGAAAAAGACCTCTGACTCTAGTTGATCAGGTACCCTCTGTTCAGGACCAGTGACCCACATCCGAATGTCACTCATGAACTAGTAATGTTGATGAATTCTCTTTAGATTTGCAGGTATCATTGTTGAGGCAGAATCAATGGGACATTCCTTATCTCTAAGATCAATGAAAGAAGTGCCAGCCATGTTTGGTCCTGGGTCAAAGACATTCTATCTATTGAAGAGGAAGAGGATAGAGAGAAAAAATGCAGTATAAGGTAACACTGCTCAACTCTTTTTAAACCATTTCGGCGAGGCAAGAATCCCTATGCATTGCCAAACCTTGAGCCCGCCACATGCCATTCCACCCATGGTCGATTGAGGAAAGCGAGAGATTTTCTCCTCATGCAACGGGAAGAATTGATGAAGCGACGGCCTGATGTATATGAGAGCCCCATAGCACGTCTTCGCCTGTTTGAATTCCTTCAATTACATAAAGCTGCCTGAAATTTTACTTCCTATGCCTGAGCCTACGCTTCAGACTAGGGAGTAGGGGGCATGTGATGAGAGCAAAATCACCATTATATTAATATCAGTGCATGTGTCAAAAAGGTTAGGATCACTTTCGATTTTTGCCTGCCAGACACTGTGTTCGGAAAAAAGACAAAATCTCCTCATCTCAGTAAGGCCGAACCATTCTCATGCATCGGCCTTGTCTCGGCCAGGTCAAACCATTCTCATTACTCGATGGGCTCAGAATAGCCAAAAGCCAAATATGACCCTCTAACCACTTCAGCTCTTATGGTCTCAAAAGAAAATTCTAGTCAGGCACAACCTATTGCTTACAAATAACCAGATAATAGAATAACCAAATCTCAAAGCTTTGAATCAGCCTCTTCAGCCATCAATCCTCTTAACAAACTGGATTTGAATCTCATTAGCCTCGTAACAAACTTGATTTGAATAAGATTCCCATCATTCTGATTTTTCATTTTCCAAGACACGTTCAAAGAGTCAAGTGAACAAACCGCCAACATTCAGACAGTCTATAAATACCTTTTTCGAAATCCTTTCAAGTACGCTCGCTCTTACTGAGAAAACTCCATTGAAGCTCTAGCAGAGCTCGCCGGCTCCTCGAGAGGCCATTCTAGAGGGACTCTTCTGCGAGAGCCTTCTCCTTATATCTGTTTGCTGTGAATCTTCACTAGCTTGGGCATCGAAGAGTCTTCCGCAAAGGGCCACCCTCAATGCTCGCTATGTGAGGACTGTCTTGCAAATCCATCCAGACAAGAGATTGGCGTCCGGTTCCGAAGGTGAGCTGCACCCGAGTCGAAGAACGAATTACTACGACAACCTGGTGAAATGTAAATTTTGCCATAATAGATTAAGATTTTATTTTTTTTTTTATTTTTTTTTCATGCTATTACGGTAAAAATAAATTTCACCGTAATATGTTAAGATTTAATTTTTATTTTTATTTTTATTTCATGCTATTACGGTGAAAAATTAATTTTACCGTAATAAGTTAAGATTTTGTTTTTATTTTATTTATATTTTTTGGGATATTATGACAAAAAATATATTTACCATAATAGGTTAAGATTTTATTTTATTTTTATTTTTTTGGATATTATGGAAAAAATTATTTTTTGCCATAATAATTAGATTTCCCTCTCCTAGAATATGCACTTCAAATTGATTTTGAGTTTATCAACACAAGCATTATTCTTTGAGGGTTTAAAAAGAAAAGAAAGCTTAAGCATCCACAACATAATTTCTATTATTTTTAAAAATGAAAAAAAGAAAAAGGGAGGCTTCATGTGGCATTGAGTACGGTTCATGTCATTTTACAAAAGAGATTATTTTAGATTGGCAAATTTGGTTAATACATTTTAAAATCAACAGTTAGTTTTACCTTCTAAAATATGCACTTCAAATATATTTCAAATTTATCAACATAAGAGTAAATAAATGGTGGCATATCACCATCATTCTTTAAGGGTCAAAAAGAAAAGCTTCAAGTGTCCATGACATGATTTCTATTATTTTTGAAATTGACAAAAAAAGAAAAAGAAAGAGAGGCTTTATGCGACATTGATTACAATTAATATCATATTTCAAAAAGAGATTGTTTTATATTAGTAAATTTAGTTGATAGGTTTTAAAGTCAATAGTTGGCTTTCCCTTCTAAAAATGCATTCTCAATAAATTTTGAGTTTATCAACACAAGTGCAAATAGGTGGTAGCATATCGCCATTATTCTTTGAAGGTTAAAAAAGACAAGAAAAACTTCAAGTGTCCACGACATTTTTTTTCTCAATTTTGAAAATGAATAGAAAAATAGAAAAAAGGAACTTCAAGCAACATTAATCTCAAGCTATATTTCAAAAGATATTATTTTAGATTGACAATTTTAGTTAAAGGTGAAATTTATTTTTCACCGTAATAGCATGAAAAAAAATCAAAACAAAAATAACATCTTAACCTATTACGGTAAAATTATTTTTTACCATAATATTCCAAAAAAAATAAAAGTAAAAAATAAAATCTTACTCTATTAAGGAAAACTTTATTTGTCACCGTAATAGCATGAAAAAATATAAATAAAAATAAAATCTTAACCTGTTATGGTAAAATTTATTTTTCACCATAATAGCATAAAAAAATATAAAAATAAAAATAAAATCTTACCCTATTACGGTAAAATTTATTTTTTGTCATAATAGCACAAAAAAAACAAAAAAAATCTTGACCTATTATGGAGAAATTTAATTTTTACCGTAATATCAAAAAAATAAAAATAAAAATAAAATCTTAACCTATTATGGCAAAATTTACATTTTGCCGTAATAAATCTAATTATTATAGAAAAAATTTTTTATCATAATATCAGGAAAAAAAATAAATTTTTTATTAAAATTTTTAACTATAACGATGAAAACTTATTTTGTCGTTATAAACAGATTTTTAACGACGAAACATATTTATGCCATAACAAATTGTTATTACATCGACTTTAATTTTGATTTCACCTCTCAAAGGAAAATATAGCGATGAAAATATATTGTCGTAATAAGTTTGCCACAAAAACTTCACTTTCTTGTAGTGATTGATTTTGAAGTGGCCTATGAGGGAGACCCAATGGAGGCTCCTTTAGAATTTACTCAGGAAGCAGAGGCCTCAAGACTTGCCACCGGGGAAGTCGAAGTTTTATAGCCAATTATCGAGATGGATATGGCTCTGAGGCTGAGTGATAATGGGGCCGATGTCCCCTCGGCTGTTGGAGGGATGGCCCAATCAGGAGGTTGGCTGGATCACATTCTAGGTGTTACTGAAACCACCTCCGAAGATGAAGCTAAAACTTAGGGATCCGTCTTTTCACATTTTTCCTTTATTTCTTGTAATATAAACAATATTGTGACATGAATGAATCTTTTGTTTTTCTCCGTGTATTCTATTATTTTGGTATTTGCATGTCAGACAATCTTTTAGCTTACTCATGTCTTGCCTAAAGTTAGCTTATCATGAAGCCAAGTAAGTAAACCAGCTCTATTGGAGCTCAGAAAATTCTTGGACGACTTTGTCAAAATCGAAGAGGTCATCCAATCTTGTTGAGATCAGCCCGATCAAATCTGCCAAAGTGGGTAATAACTCGGCTTTGCCGAAGTAAAAGGAATGACCCAGCTTTGCTGAAATAAAAGGAATGGTTCAGCTTCGCGAAGTAAAATAATAGCTTGGCTTTGGCCAAGGCAAAGGATAGTTCGGCTTTGTCGAAGTATATCCTATTTTTCCTAGGGCATCTATTTCATAGTTAATGCCTTGTCTTTTTTTATGCGAGCTTATTTTTCGTATAAGCATTCAATTGCTATTTGACCGTGTCCTTTTTCGTAGGGGGTTTCTCAAGTTCATCCACATTTTTAGGATTACACTTTGCATTTAAGGCCTCTGATCTTAGATCGAGAGGAAATCTTCTGCCTTTTTATTACGGCATGGAGAATGTCTTCAGTATACGTCGAGGAGTACCAAGTCCCTTTAAGGTATTGCCACGTGGTTTCGAATGTGGCACAGTTGTCATGTCTTGAGTTCTAAAGTTTTCCCCTTCATTAATGGCTACTCCCCATTTGACGTCTATAAAAAGGGAGCAGAGGGTGCCTGAGCATACTCGGAAAAGTCTTCTTACTTTGCGAGTAGAAAGAAACCTTTATGGTTTTTTTATGAAGTTGAGAGCTATAAGGTCAGGTTTTCCTTTCGAGGTTTGGCTTGACCCCGGTGGTTGGGGTGATGAAGAAGTTGCTGGAAAGCAAGTCATCCTCAAGGAAGGAGTCATGGAGGTCATATGTGAAGCGCAAAAGGGGGATAGAGGTCATATGAAAAGCGCATGCGGGCGCTTCTTATTTGGCTCCATTCACCCACTGTGAAACCATAAAAGCCACTGGAAATGGAATTGTTGATGGGCTATGGTTTCCACAGGCTTTCCATCAACCATGGTAACCTTTATCGCCAAGGCTCTTCTTTCTAAGGCTATTCATCTTCCATGGTGGCACTCAGCCATGTCCCTGCATCGTGAGGAATTTCATACTTCGGAAAGCCAGTGGTGAGTTCCTTCAGGTTGCTTCTTTTCTCTATATCATTACCTGGTGTTTCGAGGATCGCAACTCAACAAAGTTGTCTTTTTTGATTTCTTGAAATCATGGGCGAAAGCTATGTTGAAGCAGCATCGTTGGCCAAACTTGTTTGTTCGAACATTTCTTTGTGTTCTTTCTTTTATTCTCTGTGTATTTCCTATGCTGTAATGCACTTGTAATGCCTTGCAAGATGCTGCAACTTTTTTGTAATAAAACATTATTGGAATAGAAGAACTTTTTCTTTTCGCACGTCTATCTCTTTTTGCTATTTCGTTCCTGCTTTGCGAAGCACCAGTTTTCTCGATGTATTGTTGTCTTTATATTTTTTTCGATGCATGAATCACTCATATATATTGGATCAGAGGGTGTGGGGCGATGACTCGGTCTTACCGAGGTATGCAAACAGCCATTAGGGCAACCCTTCTTTAAGGAAGATAGTTAGATGGTTGTATCCGATACTTACATGTCGGGGGCATCTTAGAGATTTAGCTCTTCGCTAAATATTGTGTTGATTCGGTTTAGGCTTGTCGATGTGTACTGGATTAGGTTGGCCCTTCATGAAGAGGACGCATGCCTCAACTTAAATTATAGGAAGGCCTAGGTGGCCTTGTCAATTCTCAATAGGAGTTTGATCATGCCGAAGTTTCTCAAGAGTCTTTTCTTAGTTTAATGGAGCTATAACAAATGGCTCGTCGTGCCGAGGTTGAAATGGGTTTTACCTCGTTTCGATGAGGTAAGAAGTGACTTGCCTGTATCTTTTGGAGTACAAGAAAAAGTCGTTCAACTTCGCTGAGGCTTAGAGAAGTAGCTTAGCCACACCGAAATATTGGAGAAATTACTCGGTCCTACCAAGGCTTGGAGGAATCACTCGGTCCTACCAACGCTTGGAGACAGATCATATCTCGTTTGGTATTGTCAAAGTACGAAGAAGACCTCTTAGACTTGCCGAGGGTGCTTGGGCCTACCGAGGCTTTATTGAGATTATATTTTACTTGGCACTGCCAAGGTACGGAGAAGATCCCTCGGACCTACCGAGGGTGCTTAGGCCTACCAAGACTTTGTTAAAATTATATTTTACTTGGCGCTGCCAACGTATGGAGAAGACCCCTCGGACCTGCCGAGGGTGCTCGAGCCTATCGAGGCTTTGTTCAAATAATATTTTATTTAGCACTGCTAAGGTATGGAGAAGACCCCTTGGATCTGTCGAGGGTGCTCGAACCTGCTGAGGCTTTGTTGAGATTATATTTTACTTGGTGCTGTCAAGATACAGAGAAGACCCCTTGGATCTGCCGAGGCTTTGTTGAGATTATATTTTACTTGGCGCTGCCAAGGTATGGAGAGGACCCCTTGGCCCTATCGAGGGTGCTTAGACCTACCGAGGCTTTGTTGAGATTATATTTTATTTGACACTGCCAAGGTACGGAGAAGATCCCTTGGACCTGCCGAGGGTGCTTGAACCTACCGAGGCTTTGTTGAAAGATTCGGGTGTAACCTGTCTTTCGCCAATAGCTTTTGGGGAGAAAAATTGACACAAGAATATTGTCATCATAAAATTTCATTATAAACATAGTGGGTTCGGTAGAAGCATACTCTATTAATAATATATCCGAAGGTTATCTAAATTTAAGTTTGGAAAATAGATTTTCCATCTAGATCCTAAAGTCTGTATGTGCTCGGCCTGATGACCTCCACAATTTGATAGGGGCCTTCCAATTTGGAAATAGCTTTTCCTGTTCTAGTGGTTTGGAGATAGATTCCTTACGGAGTACAAGGTCACCCAAGGAGAATGATTTTCCCCTAACCCGGGAGGAATGGTAACGAGCTACTCTTTGTTGATAAACCTCCATTCGGATTCGAGCCTTTTCTCTAATTTCTTCTACCTAGTCAAGATTGGTTCAAAGCTGCTCATCGTTCGACTCCTCGAATAACTTTCAACCCATGGCGAAGGTAGCCCTATCTCCACGGGAATGACAGCTTTCATGCCGAAAGCCATTCTGAATGGAGTCTCGCTTGCAGGAACCCTCTTAGTGGTTCGATAGGTCTACAAGATGTGATGAAGCTCCTCCATCAATCTACCTCATGCCCTATTGAGCCAGGCCTTAATTCCTTGCAGCAAGGTTCGGTTGGTAACCTCAGCTTCTCCATTGGCTTGGGGCGGCCGATCGATGTGAGCCGATGACAGATGTCGTGATCTTTGCAGAATCCTCGAAACTTGGGATTATCAAATTATCTTTCGTTGTCAGTGATAATAGTGTGTGGAAGGCCAAATCGATAAATGATGGATCTCCATATAAAATCTCTAGCTCGAGACTCAGTTATCTGAGCGATTGTCTCAGTCTCGACCCACTTAGTAAAATAATCGATCGCTACAAACAGAAACTTTCTCTGTCCCATAGCAAGAGAAAAAGGGCCAAAGATGTCCATGTCCCACTTAGCAAAGGATCAGATAGACAATATGGGTGTCAGGTGAGCGGAGGGGAGCCTCTGGATGTTCGCATGTTGCTGACATGAGTCACAGGTTTGGACAAGATCATCATAATCCTTTTGCATAGCTAGCCAATAGTACCCCTGGCGCAACACCTTATGGCACAAAGCTCGATCACCAAGATGACTACCACGGATGCCTTCATGAACCTCTCAAAGAGCATAATCAGCCTCCGATGAGCGAAGGCACTTAAGTAACGGTATGGAAAAGAATCGTTTGTATAGCTGGTCGTCAAGTAAGATATAATGAGATGCTTGCATTTTTAACTTCCTTGCCTCTTTTCTATCAGTCGGGAGTGAACCTTTCTTGAGATATTTGAAAATTGGATCGACCCAAGATGGCTCGGCCTCGATCTGCATCACACGATCACTGTCGACAATGCTAGGTTTCTCTAGGACTTTCAAATGGATTTTTTGCTTAACATCCATCGAATCCATGGTTGCCAAGCGAGACAAAAGGTCGGTGCACGTATTTTCAACCCTTGGGACCTGAATCACTTCGAGTTTAGAAAAACAGAGGAATAAATCATGCACCTTTTGAAGATACCAAATCATATTTGGCTTTTGAGCATCGGATTCTCCTCATACATGGCCAGCAACCAGTTGGGAGTCGATGTACGAATTCAATCTCTTTACTTTTAAGTCATGGGCAATCCGAAGTCCAGCATGTAGAGCTTCATACTTAGCCTCACTATTAGAGATAGGGAAGGAGAAGCTAACGCAGTACTCAAAGACTGCGCCCTTTGAGTTGGTGAGGACCACGCCGATGCTAGAGCCATTCTTGTTGGAGGATCCATCTACATGAAGCAGCCACAGGTCTCCAGGCTTCAGTGACTTAGAGGTATTCGGAGCAGATCCATCCTCAGATATGGTACATTCGAGGAGAAAATCTGCCATAATTTATGTTTTGATGGCTATGCGAGGTTGATGCTAAATATCATGTTTGCTTAGTTTAACAGCCCATTTGGTCATCCTTCTTGATACCTTCGGGCGATGAATTATTGATTTGATGGGTTGGTCAGTCAAGACCACCTACCGATGGATTCGATGGAGGAGGTTGGTAAGGCTCAAGCTGATGGTCTCCATTGTTCGGCTCAAGGGCTCTTCTGAACTGGTCTAGCCAGTCCCATCGGATGAGCTGCTCAATCTCATTCTGAAGTTGCCAATATTCTTTGGTGTCATGCCCATGATCACGATGAAATCAGCAATACTTGGTCATATCTCTCCGGGCTGCATTCCCTCGGAGAGGTAGTAGCCGAGGAATCTAGCGCTCAATCTCCATCAAGATCTGTGCCCTTGGTGCGGTGAGTGGGGTGTATTGATTGAACCTCGGGCCGAGCTCTGGGTACAATCTTTGGGCGATGGTGAAAGAGCTCTCTGGCAATGGACGAGCTTGTATGGCGAAGGGATCGGCTCTTCTCTGAGCCCTTGGCCTCCTTTCTCCTTGATTGCTCCGCCCGGGCTAACCTTCGTGACTCCTCAACCCTAGCATACTTGTCTGCCAAGGCCATCATATCGGAGAGGATCTTTGGATAGTTAACCTCCAGGGCTAGATAGAAGTCACCTCCTTTGATACCCCATCCGTCAAGGCGGACATGGCCATCTCATGGTTGAGGTGGTCTACTTCTAACATGGCCGTGTTAAAGCGACCGAGATAATTCTTCAAAGACTTCCCCTTTCGTTGCTTGACCTCGAAGAGGGAGTCGGACCACCATCAGTGGCGATGACTACTAACAAACTGGCTGATGAATAGGCAGCTCAACTCATCAAAAGAATTGATGAAACCTAGCTTCAGGCTATTAAACAAGGTTTTGGCGAACCCTCTAAGAGTAGAGGGAAAGGCTCTGCACAAGATCGCATCTGACGCTCCGTGGAATATCATGATGGATCGAAAGCTGCTCAAATGGTCGTCAAGATCGATGGATCCATGGTATGGTTCGATGGTGGAAAGCTTAACATGAGGAGGGATCACTTCTTGCATGATCTCTTCAAAGAAGGGGATCCCCTACTCTGTCTTTGACTGGGGTTATGGAGCTTGCTTAACGACATCCAGCTCTTGATGCCATTCTCGACGCATCTTCTGAATTTGTTGCTGGATCCCCTCGTTTCGGGTAATAGGGGAGATCGATCAAGGGAAGTATGGTGACGGCATCGAGTCATGACGAGAGGACGCCAGGGAGAGAGAGCAAGCTCACCGAGATCTGGGTGGGCTTTTCCCCCAAGCCTTTTGCTACACTGATCTAGCTCCTTTGTGCTGTTGGGGATGACTTGTGACCTCGGATGGGTTGGAAGAAGAGATCGCCGATGGAGCAGGGGCGATGACTCCATCAGGGAGTTGTGGATTAGGGGCGGTCGGATAGGGAGCCCCCTAGATCCCTGGGACCAGCTGTGCAAGGGATTGCACCTGTTGAACTAGTGTAGCAAACTGGTCCTGGGTCACCACGATCTCCAATGGTGAGGGAGTCTCAGCTGGCGATGGTAGTGGAGGCATCACATTGTTTGTGGGATCAAGCCTCTGGAAGGTGGCCTGATCTTGAGCATCAGAAGTGGCTCTCCTTCGATTGGCCATTGAGGGGTTTTTCTTCTAGTTTTTAGCCTTATCTCCTTGATTACAAGTTTATAGGACTTGAGGACCTTCCTCTAGCGCAAATCTATTGCCATAGAAATCCGTTCTCCGACTCGGTGCAGCCCACCTTCGAAACCAAATGTCAATCTCTCATCTGGATGGACCTGCAAGACAGTCCTCACAAAGCGAGCGTTGGGGATGGCCCTCTATGGAAGACCCTTCGACGCCCAAGTCAGTGAAGATTCATAGCAAGCAGATATGAGAAGAAGTCTTTCACAGAAGAGTCCCTCTGGAATGGTCTCTCGAGGAGCCGAGGAGCTCTATTGGAGCTTCAATGGAGTTTTCTTAGTGAGAGCGAGCGAAAAGATTTTAAGAAAGGTATTTATAGATTGTCTGAATGTTGGCAGTTTGTTCACCTAACTCTTCGAACGTGTCTTGAAAAATGGGGAATCAGAATGATGGAAATCTGATTCGAATCAAGTTTGTTACGCGATCGACGAGATTCGAATCCTGTTTGTTAAGAGGATCAACGGCTGAAGAGGCTAATTTGGAGATTTAAGATTCAGTTATTCTATTATCTGGTTATTTATAGGCAACAAGTTGGTCTGGCTCGATTTTCCTTTTGAGGCGATGAGAGCTGACGTGGTCAGAGGGTCTGTTGACCCACTTATTGTTTTGATAATTAATAAAAGCCATAAGTATATTTCTTATGTTACTAATGAAATTAACAAGTGTTTCAGGAACTTAGAAAGGTTAAATTATTCAAAAGTTATATAAAAATCAGTTTGAATTAGTTTTTAATGGAATATATCAAAGTTCAGAACTTGGAGCAGACACCCACAATGTTTGAAGCTGACTCCAAAGCGTATCAGAATAGTTTAACATTTTTAGCATGATTTAGAGTTGATACCTGGAAAGCTAGAGCTAACTCTAACCTGAGATACAGATAATTATTTTCTGAGTCGGTTTTCGGAGCCGACACCTAGAAATTTAGAGTCGACACTTGAAATTTCAGAGCTGACACCTAAAAGTTAGAGCCGACTCTAACCTGAGAACAAAGAGTGTATTTTCGGAACAATGTTAGAGTCAACACCCTCGGAACTTAGAGCCGACTTCAGATTGCGTCGAGCCGACACCACAGTTTATCAGAGCCAACTCCCCGGCGGATTTTTATTTCTATTTTTGGAAATCCGACTTGAAGCCGACACCTTAAAAGTTGGAGCTGACTCTAACCTGTCAGAAACTATTTTTGAAATCTATTAGAGTGGATTCCAACTGTAACATTTCTTCACCTAACCCCCAACGGATCTATTTCTTTGCGTAAGGAAGTAATCCAAGTACATTTCAATGGCTATTTTTGATGTGGGACAACCAACGTGGGATGTATTGCTAATAGAATTAGTAAAGATTAAATGAACGATTAAGTGAAATAACACATGCATTCACTCATTGTTTAAGAACTAGAAATTTATGGAGGGGACTTAGAAGACTAAATAAAGTTTGAATTTAGAATTTAAACAAACTAATAAAGAAGCGGATCGTTGTGGTTAAGAAACCACTCAGATTAGGGCTAAGTAAATCTAATAATTGCAGATCTGAAAGGATTTTAAAGAGGGTTCTCCCAGTAATTAATAAACTTAAGTAAAATCGATGCACTCATGGAAGGAACTTGAGGATGACAAGGGATTCCACCATATTGTAAGCTTTGTACCTTGATTCATGGTGGAAACAACCTGCAACTTTGGAATCATGGAAGCCGGGGATCCTTGATCGGTTGAAAATGGGCTTGAAGCAAAGTGGGGAAAGGAGGATAAAATGTGGACGATATAAATAGACACCAAGCCTCATGCCTACCCTCTCATAGGGGACCCATCTAACAAGCAGGGGATTTTCTCAAGAAAACTTCATTAAATTCTTCTTCTCTTTTTACAAAAAGCCAGGAGCCCTTTTTATAGACTACCAAGCACTTACACCATATTATCATTAGAGGAAGAAGATCTCGGCCAGTGAAGAGAAGAATGTGGGGCGTCTCCTAATTTGTGGATGCGGTTTTCAATGTGGGCGTCAATGTGGGCGTCCCATGATTTATGGAGGCAGTTTCCAATATGGACGTTCCTTGATTTGTGGAGGTGGTTTTCAAAAGGATACATGCAAAGAGGAGAATATGGGGCGTCTTATGATTTATGGAGGCGGTTTCCAATGTGGGCGTCAATGTGGGCGTCCCATGATTTGTGGAGGCAGTTTCCAATATGGACGTCCCTTGATTTGTGGAGGTGGTTTCCAAGAGGATACAGTTATGGGGACTTTGACTTGATTCAAAATCTTTCTATTCATTGGGCGACATTCCTTGTTGATGTGGCGTGATGATATGGCTTCAATGTTGGTGACTTCATGATCATGCACCCATTTCTTATGCTGAACCGGGTTTTTGGGCTGGACTCCTTTTGACTCAATTGCAATAAAGAACTTAAACAGGACTCAATCAAACAAATACAGTCAATTGCTCAAATGAAAAATAAATACAGGACTAAAACTTAATTTAATCTTCCATCCATAAAGAATCCAGCTAAAGTTGTTAAAGCCTCTTCCTGAGCTTGGTATCCGCACCAATTCTCTCCGGGTGGAAGGAACTCGACCCTATTGAGTAAGGATCAATTTGTCCATGATATTTCTCTAATAAGTCTGGTGCAATTTGTTGAAGATCCTCTCGGGTGATCCAAGAGTCCTCAGATTCAGGTCGGCCTTGCTAATGAACCAGGTAACGTTGACAGCCTTTATTTCTGGTGGTAATCGCTTGGTCATCCAAAATACGTTCAACTCTATCTCTCCGGTCTGGTGGAATTGCTGGTGGACACTCAAGTAGGGTTTCACTCTCAAAGGCAGGATAAGGCCCAAAAGGCTCACTAGGAATTACTGCCGGTTCTTTGTATTCTTTCATATTTGAAATATTAAATGTGGAACTAATGCCATAATCTGGTGGTAACTCTAAAACATATGCATTAGGTCCTACTTTCTTTATTACTTTGAAAGGTCTAGCTTCCCAGGCGTGTAGTTTCTTCATAGTTCTCGGTGGGAACCTTTCAGGTCTAAGTTTAATCATTACAGAGTCCCCTTCATTAAATTCCTTCATTCTTTTACGTGAGTTAGCCATATGTCTATATACTTCATTGCTCATTTGAATCTTTTTACTAATTTCTTTATGGAACTCTATTGGAGAAATTATTGAGAAATTATTTACCCAATTATTGATTTTGGGACATGAGTATAGTCATTGTGTTTCTGATAGATTTGATAAGTGTTTTAGGAATTAAGATTGGTTATTTATTCAAATGGCACTTAGAAATCAGTTTTGAATCAAGTTTCAATGGAATTTATTTAATTTCAGAACTTGGAGCCAACACCTAGAACCATTCGAGCCGACTCCAGTGTGTATCAGAGCAGTTGTATATTTTTGGCACGGTTCGAAGTTGACACCTAGAGTTTTGAAGTCGACACTTGAGGTTTCAGAGCCGACACATGAAAAGGTGGAGCCGACTCCAACCTGAGATGCAGAGAAACTATTTTCTGATTCAGAAGCCGGAGCTGACACATGGATTTTGGGAGCCAACTCTAACCTGAGTTACAGAGACTATGTTTTCGGAGGAATTCTCGGAGCCAACACATCAGAAATCGGGAGCCAACTCCAGTCAGCGGGGAGTCGACACTTTGCAAAGTCGGAGCCAACTCTACATCAAATCGATTTTTGCTATTTATGGAAACACGATCTGGAGCCGACACATGAAAAGTTGGAGCCGACTCCAACCTATCAAGGATGATTTTCAAAAGTGCCAGATCGGATTCTAACGGATATTTTCTCACCTAACTCTCAACGGATACTTTTCTTTGTGTAAGGAAGCATCCAGGTACAATCTTAACGGCTATTTTCTCACCTAATCTCAGATTAAGACTCTATAAAAAGAGGATTCGACCATTTGAAAAGCAGAACGGAAAAATCAAGAAAAAGAGAGAAAAAAAGAGAAAATATTCAGTGAAAAAGAGAGAAATTTCAAAGAGAAATCTCTGAGTCCAAGCCTATCAATCCAAGAGAGATTCAAGAGAAATCCAAAGCCCTAAAAGTTCAAATTCGGAGGATTTTCAAAAGGGGAAAAGAAGAAGAGAAAAAGCCATATTTCCTCAACGAGCTGTGTTCAAGATTCAACGATTCAATCCATGTTCATCCATTCAAAGAGAAGAGGAAGAAGAAGAGGAAAAGAAGAAAAGAAGAAAAGCTCAAATCCACTTGGCTTCAATCAGGCTTTTCTTACCTTTGTTTATTTATATTGCTTATTTGCTCATTTAAGGAGCTTTCCATTGTTGTAAACATTAAATTGATTTGGTGTTTACTAATTCAATCAGGGGGATTGAATTAGTTGAGGTAGTTTACCTTGGGAACAAGCTAGTTTAGCTTGGGTTTGGGTTTTGTGCTGGTGAACCTGTGAAAACCGGCTAGGTTCGTTGTGACCCCGTGTAAAACAATAAGTTAGAGTTGTGAGCTTGTAAAACAACTCAACTGTAATCAGTGGATTATAGTGTGGACTCAAGAGTTGCTTGGGAGTGGACGTAGGTGTGGGATACACCGAACCACTATAAATCTTTGTGTGTTTGTTATGCTTTTGTCTCTATCTTTCTCTCATTATGCTTTAAATTATTGCATCACTTCACTAGTATACTTAATCTTTGTGAAATTTGGTTTTAAGTTTTAAATGTTAAAATTTTTAAAATAACCCAATTCACCCTCCCTCTTGGGTTGCCATCTGGGCCAACAAACTCCTTAATATGTTGTGTATATGACTCGGCGACTCAGATACTCGTGCATGTGATGGTAATGGAATGAGGTCGATAGGTCTTCTACGTTTATAACCATGGACAATCTCAAAGGGGCTTTTCCCAATAGACTTATTGATTGAACTGTTGTATGCAAACTCAGCACGAGATAATAATAAATCCCTGTTTCCCAGATGTTCTCCTACAAGATACCTCAGTAGGTTGCCTAGACTCCTATTTATGACTTCAGTCTGGCCATCAGTCTGGGGATGGTAGGTAGTGAAGAATTTCAATTTGGTACCTAACAAATGACATAGTGTTTTCCAAAAGTAGCTGGTGAATTTGACATCACTATCAGACACTATGGTTTTAGGCAGACCATGTAGCTTTACCACTCCATCTAGAAAAAGTTTGGTGACTCTAGAGGCATCAACGGTTTGGGAACAAGGGATGAAGTGAGCCATTTTTGAGAGCCTATCAACCACAACAAAGATCGAATCATGTTTTCGCTGGGTCTTAGGTAGGTCTAATACGAAATCCATGCTAAGGTCCTTCCAGGGACAATCAGGTACAGGTAAGGGTGTATAGAGTTCGGTATTTTGCTTCTTCTGCTTGCCAACAGCACAAGTTCGACACCTGGCCACTATCTGGGCAACTTGTCTCTTAAGTCCTGGTTAAAAAAATTGGTCTTCAACAGCTAAAATGGTCTTATTTTACCAAAGTGACCAGCTAAACCTCCCGCATGGGTCTCCCAAACTAGAAAGTCTCTCAAGAAAGTTTTGAGAATACATAACTTGTTCTCTTTAAACAGATGACCATCTAGAAGGTTATAATCACTATAGTCACTAGATGGTCCTTGACTCAAGGCCTGGTAAATTTTACTAAAGTTTGGACAGTTGCATACTCATCTTTAAGTCTCTCAAATCCAACAACTTCATTGCTAACTGAATGTAAAAGTAAGGTTCTATGACTCAAAGCATTGGCTACCTTATTCTCATCTCTGGCATGGTATTTCAGGACAAAAGTGTAGGCTTGGATGTATTCTACCCATTTGGCATGCCTAGGATTCAACTTTTTCTGGAAACTAAGAAATCTAAGGGCCTCGTGATCAGAGAATATGACAAATTCTTGTGGTAGAAGATAGTGTCTCCAATACTTTAAAGCTTGCACTACCGCATAGAGTTCTTTATCATAGGTGGAATATTTAATCTTAGCATCATTTAATTTTTCACTAAAGAAAGCTATGGGGTGGTTCTCCTGGCTTAAAACTCCGTCTATTCCAACTCCGGATGCATCACAAGCTACCTCGAATACTTTGGTAAAGTCTGGTAACTTCAAAATAGGTGCTTATGTCATTCTATCTTTTATCTCTAGGAAGGCTCTATTAACTGCTTTGGTCCAATTAAAACTACCCTTCCTAAGACAATGAGTTATTGGGGCGACAATGGAGCTAAAACCTCATATGAATCTCCTATAGAAGGTGGCTAAACCATGAAAACTATGAATATCATGAACAATTTTGGGAATAGGCCACTCAGCTATAGCTTTTATCTTTTCAGGATTAGCTGAAACTTCATCAGGGGTGACAATGAAACTAGGAAAGTGACTCTATGGGTTAAGAACTCACACTTCTTCAAATTAGCATAGAGATTCTCTTTCCTAAGGGTTGTACATACTTGCCTAAGGTGGTCTAAGTGGCTTTCCTTAGTCCTACTGTAAATCAAAATATCATCAAAGTATACTACTACAAATTTTCCCATGAAGGCACGTAGGACTTGGGTCATGATCCTTATAAATGTGCTAGGTGCATTGGACAACCCAAATGGCATCACTACCCATTCAAATAAACCATCCTTAGTCTTAAATGTAGTCTTCCACTCATCCCCTGGTCTAATCCTAACCTGGTGATAGCCGCTCTTCAAATCAATCTTAGAAAATATAGTTGCACCGGCCATCATATCTAGCATATCGTCCAAGCGGAGAATGGGAAACCTATATTTTACTATAATTTTATTTATGGCATGACTATCACATACATCCTCCGTGTGCCATCCTTTTTAGGTGTTAATAGGGCTGAAACTGCATAAGGACTCAAACTTTCCTAACAAATCCTTTCCTAAGGAGGTCCCCTACTTGTCTTTGCAACTCTAGGTGTTCTATAGGGTTCATCCTATAATGTGGGAGGTTTGGTAAGGTTGTTCCTGGGACTAAATCAATGGCATGTTGGATGTCCCTAAGTGGTGGAAGGTGGTTTGGCAGGTCATTTGGAAATACATCCTTAAAGTCCTCTAATAATTCAACTACTTCCTGAGGGTGCTCTTTTTGGGCAGGCTCTTGTGTTTCTCTAAAGGTTAAGATCCAAACAGGTGTACTCTTAGTGAGTTCTTTCTCAATCTCCTTTGCAGTTATCAGATTGACTCTAGTCTTTGTTTCCTTTAGGTGGCTCGATCCTCTCTTAACTGTCCTTAGGTGGTGAAGGGTTGATTACAAACTTCTTTCCAGGGTGCATGAATGAGCAAGAATTAGATCGGCCAAAAAGGGTTGCGTCATGGTCAAATAACCAGGGTTGACCTAAGATGATACTACTCACTCCCATTGGTAGAACATCACACCACACTTTCTCCTGATAGGATTGCAATTGGATTTGGACTAGACACCTACTTTTGATAGGAATTGATGTGGAGTCTATCCAAGAAACTTTATAGGGGTTTGGATGGGGAGCTGTGGATAAGCCTAAAGTTTTGACAGTACTAGTAGATATGGCATTCACACAACTTCCACTATCTATGATTATCTTACACACATTATCCCCTAACTTGACAAAGGTTTGTAGGATGTTAGCCCTACGCCAATCGTCCTGGGTCTAGTATGGGTAAGGATGCATCTAACTACTCCCAAAAGGTCAGGGTCTACCAGATCCTCATCACCTTCATACTCATCTGCCAGATTATCCTCAGCCTGATATACTTCCTCAACACAATCATCTAAGGGTGCTTTGGATTCAAACTCATTTTCCTCTAACCCTTCCATGTACAAAGCTCTATTTGGGCAATTGCTCACATAATGGCCTATCAGATGACATTTGAAGCAAGCATTCCGGTTTGGGTTTCTCTGAACTTCTGGTGCTTTTCCCTTATCATATCTATGAGTCAGAGATGTACCAGGGTTAGGCCGGTTGGGTCGCATCTGACTTGGTCCTGGCTGCTGACTAGGTGCACTAGTTCTAGGGGTTTTGTCTGCGATAAATTGGTCCCCTATGAAATCTCTCAGCATCGCGTGCTATCTGATAGGCTAGCTCTAAATCTTGAACTTCTCTTATGAACAACTCTTTTTGGATCTCTTCCCTTAATCCGGCTCTGAATCTAGATAAGGTAACTGATTCAGACTCATCGACATTGCATCTCATCACAAATTCATCAAACTTTGCAATGTACTCAGCTACACTCTTTGTTCCTTGGTCAATCTCTGCCACTGATCTAGAAGTCTTTGGTAGTAGGACATGGGAAGGTACTTCTCTCTAAGTCTATGCTCCATTGCTCTCAGGTTACTATAGGAACATCATCTCTCTGTCTAATGAATCTCTCGACATTTCCTCAATATAACCGAGCCTGACGGACTAACCTAAGCTTTGCAAATTTGCACTTCCTTTCCTTAGTCATTTCGTACCACTCAAAATACTGATCCATCTCGCCCTCCCAATCTACATAAACCTTAGATCTAGACTTCCATCAAAAGTGGATGCTTCTAATCTAATATTCCTAAGAGTTCGGTCATACTGGTCCATTTGGTCATGATTGGGTCTCCTAGGATTTGGCTCATAAGCTGGGTCATGGAGTGCTCTCCTAGGATTCAGGTCATGGACTCGATTAAAATTGAGTCTTCTAGGATTTGGCTCAAAGAAAGGTTCTTGATTAGGCCTTCTAGGATTGGGTTTAGGAAAAAGGTCTTGGTGTATAGCTCTTCTAGGGTTGATGGGCATACTTAACTCTGGTTCAGGCTCTAATTCCATTTGGGCCTCCTGGACTCTTGTAGGAGTACCTGCCTCTAATTGGTCAAGCCTAAAAGTGATATGGGTCATTTGATCAGTTATGCTTTGGGTGGTTGGGTCAATTGATCAGTCAGATTCTAATTTAGTCGGGCCATTTGATCTTTCAGGGTTTTCATCAAGGT
>UESW01002688.1:205353-246224 GCA_900491605.1 Calamus simplicifolius | reverse complement strand
TCTAGGGGTTCCGTTGTGGGAAGGAGAAGGTAGCCCAGGACCTGAACCTTCCTCAGGCCCTAGAGGTCGAGCCGGAGCATCTCTCTGAAGTGGCCTCATCCGACGACGAGCACGCAATGACCAATCCGTGAACTTGTAATTTTCTTCAAATTTTTGTATCAAGTCCACTCAATCGGCATTTTGTAAACACTTGAGCATTAATGAAACTATTTTTGGCTAATTGCAACGTGCCGCATTTGAATCCTCGGATTGTCGACGTGGGACCCCTGGGGCTTCGTCGGCGCCGAGGGGTAACTTTTCCCCACTCGCGAGCGACTTCAATTTAGCTAAGTAGGTCCGGGACCCCGGGTAGGCTGAGCCAAGGACCATGCCGGCCTCGTGCCACTAGGCGTCGATGGGGCAGCGATCCCGTGCCGACGGGAAACTCTATTCCACCGGAGCATCAGCCTTCGGGCACCAAGGAAGACTCGGGCCTCTGGGGATCGATGAGACAGCGGCCTTGGGACGCCGAGGAAGACTCGGGCTTCTAGGGACCATTGGGACATCGGCCTTGGGACACCGAGGAAGACTCGGGCTTCTAGGGACCGATGGAACATCGGCCTTGGGACGTCGAGGAAGACTTGGGCTTCTTCTAGGGACCGATGGGACATCAGCCTTGGGACGCCGAGGAAGAATCGGGCTTCTGGGGACCGATGGAACATCGGTCTTGGGATGCCGAGGAAGACTCGAGCTTGAGGTGCCGAGCTGGTCTCGGGCTTTTGGGAGCCGATGGTACACCGGTCTTCAGTGCTGATGGTACATCGGCCTTGGGACGCCGAGGAAGACTCGGGCTTCTAGGGACCAATGGGACATCGGCCTTAGGACACCGAGGAAGACTCAAGCTTGAGGTGCCGAGCTGGCCTCGAGCTTTTGGGAGCCGATGGTATATCGGTCTTCAATGCCAATGGTACATCAGTCTTGAGGTGCTGAGCTGGCCTCGATCTTTTGGGAGCTGGTGGTACACCGGTCTTCGATGCCGATGGTACATCGGTCTTGAGGTGCCGAGCTGGCCTCGGGCTTTTGGGAGCCGGTGGTACACCAGTCTTCAGTGCCGATGATACATCGGTCTTCAGCGCCAATGGTACATTGGACTTTCTGTGTCGAGCTAGCCTTGGGCTTTTGGGAGCCAGTGGTATACCGGTCTTCGGTACCGATGGTACATCGGTCTTTAGTGCCACTGGTACATTGGACTTTCTGTGCCGAGCTGGCCTCGGGCTTTTGGGAGCCGATGGTACACCGGTCTTCGGTATCGATGGTACATCGGTCTTGAGGTGCCGAGCTGGCCTCGGGCTTTTGGGAGCCGGTGGTACACCGGTCTTCGGTGTCGATGGTATATCGGTCTTCAGTGCCAATGGTACATTGGACTTTCTATGCCGAGCTGGCCTCATGCTTTTGGGAGCCGATGGTACACCAATCTTTGGTGTCGATGGTACATCGGTCTTGAGGTGCCGAGCTGGCCTTGGGCTTTTGGGAGCCAGTGGTACACCGATCTTCAGTGCTGATAGTACATCGGTCTTCAGTGCCAATGGTACATTGGACTTTCTGTGCTGAGTTGGCCTCGGGCTTTTTGCTGAAAAGCTAGATTACTTGAACTCATTTGTTAATATCAAGTGCGGGGCGAGAGCCCAAGAGAATGCAAGCATGAAATTTAATGTAAAGATAGGGTACACTACTGATAATACCGACGGAGGTTATCGGCGTTCCACGTCCGCGGGAGTGGCTTTCCATCCAGTCCTTCAATTTTGTATGCTCCGTGGTGGAGTGCCTCAGCAACTCGATAGGGTCCCTCCCAGTTTGGCGCTAACTTGCCTCCCTCCGTGGGTTTTGAAACTTCAGCTCGCCGAAGAACTAGGTCCCCCGGCAAAAAGGTCTTAGGGCAGACGCGAGCGTTGTAATACCTGGTCGCCCACTGTCGGTAGGATGCCATCCGGAGTCGTGCTCGATCTCGTACCTCCTCCACGAGGTCAAGGTTGGCCCACAACTGGTTCGGGTTGTCTTCCTTGTTGTATGCCTCCACCCTGGGGCTCGGGGAGCCAATCTCCACAGGAATGACTGCTTCAGATCCAAAGACGAGGCTGAAGGGAGTCTCCCCAGTGGGGGCTCGCGGCGTGGTATGGTAGGCCCACAGCACATTGGGGAGCTCCTCCACCCACCGTCCTTTGCAGTCATCTAGCTGGGCTCTTAATCCTTAGAGAATGATACGGTTGGTCACCTCGGCCACTCCATTGGTCTGAGGATGTCCAATGGAGGTGAACCGCTGATGGATGCCTAGCTCGGTGTAGAATCCTCATAAGGGTGCATTATCAAAATGCCGGTCGTTGTCGGTGATCAGGGTATGTGGTAGCCCGAATCGGCATATTATGGACTTCCAGAAGAAGGACCTTACCTTGCCCTCGGTGATCTTGGCGAGTGCCTCGGCCTTAATCCATTTGGTGAAGTGGTCAACGGCCACCAACAGGAACTTGTGCTGACCGAAGGCTGGAGGGAACGGTCCCAGTATGTCCATACCCCACTGGGCGAAGGGCCAAGGTGCCGCCAGGGGGGTCAGCTGAGACGTCGGCTGCCGCTGGATGTTGGCATGGCACTGGCAGCTATCGCACTTCTTGATGAGCTCGATCGCGTCCTCCTTATGGTCAGCCAGTAGTACCCCTACTGCAGGGCTTTGTACGCCAGGGCTCTGCCCCCCAAATGACTTCCGCAGATGCCCTCATGGATTTCTCTCAAGATGTAATCAGCTTCCATGGGGCCGATGCACTTGAGGACCGGGTACGAGAACGACCTTCGGTAGAGCCTCCCATCCAATATCAGGAACTTCGGGGCCCGCTGCCTGAGCAGCCTGGCCTCAGCGGGGTCTTCAAGGAGGGCGCCATCAGTCAAATATCGAACGTAAGCGTCCATCCAAGAGGGCTCCTACTCGACCGGCAGAGCCTCCTCCGCTGCTTCAATGCTCGGGACTTATAGGTGCTCCACGTACGTCCTTCCCAAGGTCCCGTCGATCAAAGTGGCCAAGCGGGACAGCGCATCAGCCCTAGCATTCTCCACCCGGGGAATGTAGCTGATGTGGAAGTAGAAAAACTGAGAGGCCTGGGATTGCACCTTGCTCAGATAACGGGACATAGTCGGGTCTCTGGCTCGCAAGAATGAGTCCAGCCCTGCTCCCTTGAGAATTCGACGCTTCGTCTACATGAAGGATCCAGTCTTCCTTTTCTGCCCCTCGGCTCCATGCGCACCTCCGGGTGCGACTCCTCCGGATGCTCCTCGGCCCAAGTGCACTCGACCAAGAAATCGGCTAACACCTGGGACTTCATTGCAGACCTCGGCCGAATGGACAAGTCAAACTATCCCAACTTGATGGCCCACTTGGCCAGCCGACCTGAGGTGTCAGGATGGGACAAGATAGTCTGGAGAGGTTGGTCCGTGAGTACCACGATTGGATGAGCTTGGAAGTAGGATCGAAAGCGCTGAGCGGAGACAACCAGGGTGAAGATGATCTTCTCGGTCTTGGAGTATCTGGTCTCAACGTCATGAAGTACTTTGCTGGTATAGTAGACCGGCCTCTGCGCTCCGTCGGTATCCATGCGAACAAGCACGGAGCTGACGGCCTCGGTGGAGTCCGCAAGATACAGAAAGAGTTCCTTCCTGCCCTTGGCTTAGATAGTAGTGAAGGATGGATAGAAATTTTTTAAGCTCCTCGAAGGCTTCCTGACATTCCTTAATTTCACTAATAGAATAGTGAGAGTAAGGGATCGATTCCATAGGGACTTTAGCGATTATCTTGAAATAAATTTATAAATTTAACTAAATAGATAATTGGTAGTGCAAAATAATTAAGATATGGTCTATCTTATAAGAGCACGGCCCGTACCCATAGATCACGGTCCCTTTTAAGAATAGATCAGTCAAAATTATTTCACCTAAATAGAATTTAATAATAATTAAACATGAATAGAAACTTTATTTCATAGCATTCAATTAAAAAGTTATGACATTAAGAAGGCAACAAGAAAATAAATTCTTCCTAAACCAAATCAAAGATAGACTGAACCGGTGAAGACATGCTGAACTGGATCAGGCTCTCTGCAGACGCCTCCAAGAAGAATGAACAAAACCTTCACAGATGCCTCCCAATCATGAACTCTTTCTGGTAACAGAGCAGCTTCCACGGATACGGTAGAGCCTCCAAGAATCTGGGAACATCCTCCACGAACATCTACTCCAAGCCACGAACAGAGCCTCCAAGAACGGATCCTCACGATCCCTCCTCCACGAACTCTCCCTCGCTGTTGGGAACTCCCCCTAGGAACAGCAATCTCCACAATCCTCCATGATCCCAATTGCTGGCAGACTGGAACAGAGCAATGTCTCCACGCACGGAACAGAGCTTTCTCCATGCACGGAACAGAGCTTTCTCCACGCACGAGCAGATGCAGATCCTCGGATGGACACCGCACGAGAGCTCCATCCCAAACGAAGCCTCCTTGCTGCTATTTGTAGAAGTCCAGACACAGCCCAAACACGGAGAAGCAACGACGTGGCACGGAGAAAATCCCGGAGATATTGCGAATAAAATCGAAATTCCTTCCATATGAATTTAATCTTCCAATTTGATAATTTTCTATCCATTTATTCCTTAATTGGTGGAGAAAAAGATTGAATTTGAATAGGAAAAGAATCGGGAGAGAAATAAGGAAATTTCTGTTGAGAAGACGATGAAGTCGGTACTGGGTTTGCCGACTTTGCTTTAAAATACATGCTAAATCCTTATAAAATTAATTCCGAGCTCATCTTAAATCCAATTTGAGTGTCGTTTGCATTGTTAAATTCCTAAATCAAGCTCTTTAAATTGATAAGGTTTTACCTGTACGTTGAATTATTAATTAATAGATTTAGTGATAATTATTTATGCATTTATCACTCCCGCCAACTTGAATCTTACTCATCCTCGAGCAAATAAGAAAATTTAGAAATATGTACCAAGTTAGTCCAAGAATTGATAGTTATCTTACAGTTCTTTCTTAAAAATTTCTGGTTAAATCATAAGGGATGTACTTCATTGGATTATTAAGTTTACCCATTTAGTGATAAAGTGTAGTCCATAATAATTTATAGAAGTCTTTCTTCACCAACTTTCCATTTCTCTAATTAAGTCTTCTAACTTAATTTGGGTTGGGTGTAATGTCTTTTATACTTTAGTTCTCTTATTTATTTATTTATGTGTAAAGTCAGTGCAATGTCCTAACCCCTTGCTTTCTAATTAACCCTTGTAGCGAGCTTTAGGCCAATGGCTCCCAAACCAATTGGTTTTAGGGCATTAGGTGTAAAACACCCCTCGGACTTACTGACTCGAGTCAAAAAGGCTTTAGGTAGGACTGACTCTACTTAGGTTCTTTTACATTCTCACTTTTTTACACGAACAACATCACTTTCTTAGGTGACGGGGCCCGGTTACTTAGTGAAAAATGTTAAGAACCTAATTTATTAACTTTAAGAGAGATTTTTTTAACATGATATTTTCACCCATACCCTTATTAAGTAGATTGTACTATTAAGATAAGTGGTCAGGAGGGTCTAAAATTATTCTAAAAATTTTTCTGGGCTAAACCCTACCTTTTATTAGGTTTTTTAATAATTTATCCTCAGTATCTCAAAAATAATCTAACTATTAATCATTCATAGACTGCTTGATTAACTTCAAATCGAGACAGAATTTGGTACACACATCTGATTATAGTTTTACTCGAGGATTTACTTATTCTTTTTCCTCCCCCCAACTTAATTTCCATTGTCCCTAATGGAAGAAAAATTAATTTCAAGGAAAGATACTACCTGGTAGAGTATTTGAAGGTTGGACGTTTCATTGTTGCCATCTTCTTTCAATCTGTTTATGTTGCTCTTCTCTGTTCATACTAAAAGAGCATACTAAAAGAACAAAAAGTTAAAAATAACTACTAAACTGGGTTGCCTCCCAAGAGCGCTAAGTTTAAAGTCTTTAGTCGTGCTGCTCATTATGATAGTGTTGGGTTCACAAGATCAATTGATTCAACAACTTCTCCATCATTAATTTCTTCTATATATGGTTTCAAACATTGGCCATTTACTTTGAATGTATTTCCCTGCTTGGGGTCTTTAAGCTATACAGCTCCATGGGGAAATACTTGAGTTACTATAAAAGGTTCATTCCATCGTGAACAAAGTTTTCCAGGGAAAAGGTGTAATCTTGAAGTGTAAAGCCATACTTTTTGATTTGGTTCAAAAGTTTTTCTATTAATAAATTTGTCATGATATGCTTTGGTTCGTTCTTTATAAATTTTTGAGCTCTCATATGCATCATTTCGTAGCTCTTCTAACTCATTTAATTGGAGTTTTCTATTGACACCTGCATTTTTCATATCATAATTAAATTGATTGATGGTCCAAAATGCACGGTGTTCCAATTTTGCATGTAAATGATAGGCTTTTCCAAATACAAGCCGGTAAGGAGACATTCCTATGGGAGTTTTAAATGCAGTACGATAAGCCTATAATGCATCATCCAAACGTTCTGACCAATCTTTCCGATCAGGTCTCACCGTTTTTTCAAGGATATGTTTAATTTCTCTATTTGATATTTCAACTTGGCTACTGGTTTGGGAATGATAAGGTGTAGCTACCTTATGAGTAATTCCATACTTGTTCATTAATCCTTCGAAGTGTCTATTCGTGAAATGTGCACCCCCATCACTAATTATAGCCCTTGGGCATCCAAAACGACTAAGGATATTATGCTGAATAAACTTGATTACAACTTTATGGTCATTGGTTCAAGTTGCCATGGCTTCAATTCATTTTGACACATAATCAACTGCCACTAGAATGTATTCAAATCCAAAAGAGGAAGAAAATGGGCCCATAAAATCAATACCCCATACATCAAAAATTTCTACAATCAAGATAGGGTTTAGGGGCATCATGTCTTTTCGAGAAATATTTCCTGTTTGTTGGCATTGGAGACAATTACGACCAAATTCGTGTGCATCTTTAAAAAGAGTTGGCCAATAAAACCCACTTTGTAGTACCTTTGCTGCAGTTTTCTTTCTACTAAAATGTCCTCCACAGGCAAGAGAATGACAGAAGTTAAGTATACTTTTGAATTCACTCTCGGGAACACATCGCCTAATCACCTGATCTGAACAGTACTTAAATAATTCAGGGTATTCCCAAAAGTAATATTTGATTTGTGAGAAAAATCTATCTTTTTTTATTTGTCCAATGGGAAGGTACTTTTTCTGTTGCCAAATAATTCACAATGTGGGCAAACCAGGAAAGACTACTATGAGAAATTGAGAACAATTGCTCATCAGGGAACCTATCTCTGATTATTTCTTTATTGTATTCTACTAAGATCCTAGAGATATGATCTTCTGGTGATGTGCCCTAGGCCATCAGGATATTTGCTGTCATTTATGATTTTATCTTTATTTAATAAACCATTTTATTTATCATGTTATTATTTATGCTCTTCTAATGTGATAAAAAGGTTTCCTTGAATAGTTTATTCTTCCTTATATCATTAAAGCATGTGACTTTAATAGTGAAACTATAAGGTGATAAGAATACTATTCTAAATCATCCCTAATCATTCATTATATGGAACAATAATGAAGTAAGATTAGTATGTTGGTTGATTGATGATCACGTTTTACTGGTCATGGATATGATATATCAAGTCAACACATAGATACACGTAAGAGTACATTGTATTGGATCGACCCACCATGAGAATATCATATGGATTCTGTTATGAATACTTCTCTTCATGATGTTATTATTTTAGTCCTTTGACCTGATGATACCATGGATTCCTACATAGTAAATTTTATGTTTTGACATGGCTCTTCATCATCTTTAACCAGATGATCATAAGACTGTGATTGGATATGGAATAAACTACGTTGAGGGATATGAGTGTTCGTGAAGGAATTTGTCCCTCTCATTAATTTGAGAGAGATATTTTGGACCCTCTTGAAGAGTGAGACTGAGAAAGTACATGGCCATGCCCAAATGAATTGATAAGAAGTTATCAGTAACATTTGGTTTATTCAGTCAAACTCTGGAATCAAGAAAAACTTGTAATTAAATAATCTATGAGAGATGTGATCTATGCCTCATACTTGATCACTAAATATCGTGTGACAAAGGGACTAGATAATTGACATCTACTAGGTAAAGTCGGATCGACGATCTTCACTCAATTTGGGTAGATATAATGTCTTACTAGAGACCAATTATGTCTTGTAGGCCCGAAAGGGTTTTAGTCCTATTGCCAACATTGAATGAACCTACAGGGTCGCACAAAAGGAATGACGCGTATGGGTTATGGGTTTAATTTATATAAACCAAGAGGAAATAAAAATAATCTTCACTATTGTGTCCTTTTGGATTCCAAAACTCTTAACATTAGATGTGCAGTCTTTTTGGATTCCGAAACTCTTAACATTAGATGTGCAGAGAATGAGAAGACGTGTCTTTTTGGATTTCAAAATTAAGAGTCCTATTAATGAGAATATTCTATTTTGAATAGGATATTATCATTATAAATGGACGTTGTTGCTCTGATATAGATGTGACGACGCTTGCCATCAACATGAGATGCGCAGAGAAACACTGCGCACCATAAAAAAATGAGAGTTTTAGTGAGATTATTTCTAAACTGATCTAGAAGAGTTCTAGAGAGTGCTAGCACACTGAGTCCCATTGCGAAATGGTCATTCGTGTGGATACCGTAGAGGGAGTTATGGTTTCTCAGCGCCTAAAGATCTATCTCATCAAAAATAATTTTATTCACATAAGGTACGATTCTCGTTCCCTAATCAATTTAATTGAACCACATGGATCCTTCTGGAGATTTAGGTTAATTTTTTGCTGCATATTTTTGGCATTAGACCCCTAAATTCCCATCAGTGGTATCAGAGCCAGATTTGTGGATTCAATTAAATTGATTTCATCTGATTATATGGATGTGTGATGCGTACTGTTAAACGAGATTATTGTACATGTGATGTGAATGACTATACGTCTATGGAATTAATATGGCGATTTGTTTAATTGTTAAACAGTTCTAATATAATTAGAATCAAATAGATTTATTGTGTTTAATTTGTTTGAACGCTGAAATAATCATCCGTCAAGGTGGGGTTGTCAATTAGATTGATAGTTGGGTTTTAACAAAGAAATCCTAATTTGCGTACATGACACAATCTCAAACCCTAATTTTGATAGTATTAGAACTATACAAGAAAAACGTTTTCTTGACAGTTTTATGTATTATGCATGATGCATAGAATGGCCCTTTAGACTCATGTGATTGACAGGTTTATTATGGTTTTGTTGATTACATTGGCCTGCATGTCGATAATTTTATTGTAATTGGTTTATCGGCCTGTGTCATTATCTTGATGTAATCTATTTATTTCACTAGCATAGAATGTAGATTTTCTTTTAATGTAAAATATGAGGCCATTCATGTCAATCAAAAGAGATCATAGTGATGATGCTCCAAGCAAAAGGTTCATGTCATCAATGGTAGACCAAGCATATGGTTATGCTATAACATCGTAATAATGATTTACTTAGTTCATGGGCCATGCTATGACACATTTATGTTATATATACATGCATGATATGTTATATAGATGATGTATGTGACTTTGGTCCCATAGAATAGTCATCATATACTTAAAACAATAAAGTCCCTCTATTAATATTAAGTCGTAAAATGCCTTCCATAGTTCGACACCTATCAAGGCTTTGATCGTCTAAATGTAGGATCTGCCAAAGCAGGGTGCATTAGACCATCTTAGTTAGGTAGGGTGGATAAAAGTGCTATCCTCACATCGAAATAGTTAGACTTAAATAGGCTATCAAAATGGTTTTGGGCCTATGGAATTAATAGGATTAGTATGCCGGGACATGTGATGTCAATCCCATAGCAAGAGTTACATATGATATAATTGGAAAGACATTTCCTACCTAAATAACTAGACTTTAAGTGTCATGCCAAAGCTGACTTAAAGTTTAGTAAATATGGATCTTAACTCACTAAGAAATATCAAAAGATTGAAAAGGTTTCCGAATTAACATTAGATGGTTGTTAATTTGATAAAATAGTGAGAATAATTGAAATGGTTTAAATAAAGATATTAACTCTGTAACTCCTTGTATGTAGATCATGACATCAAACAACACATCTAATCTTACTTTGTGATCGGTTCTTGAAAAAGAAAAATTGAATAGCACAACTTCCTTGACTGGCATCGTAACTTAAGAATTATTCTTAAGCAAGAAAGGAAGTTGTATGTCATAGACACTCCAATCCCAGTTGTACCTGCTGCTGATGCTCCAAGAGATGAAAGAAATGCTTACAATAAGCATAAAGACGACTCTTTGGATGTGACTTGCCTTATGCTTGCTATCATGGACTCCGAGCTTCAGAAGCAAATGGAGGACATGGAAGCGTACAATATGATTGTACACCTCCAGGAAATGTTCCAAGAGCAAGCAAGACAAGAGAGGTTTGCAGTCACTAAGGCATTGCATGGATGCAAAATGATTCCAGGTAGCTCTGTGAGTACTCATGTGCTCAAGATGAAGAGTTACATTGATAGACTTGAAAAACTTGGTGCTCCACTTAGCAGGGAGTTGGCTACAGATATGATCATTGCCTCCTTGCCTCCCAACTATGACCAATTTGTAATGAATTACAATATGCACCAAATGGATAAGTCTATAATGGAGTTGCATGGGATGCTCAAGAATGCTGAACAAAACATTAAGGTGACCAATAATGTTTTGATGGTTCAAACGGGAAAGGCAAAAGGAGGAGTGGCAAGGACAAAGGCAAAGGCAAAGCAAAAGGTGAGACCAAAGCTAAAAGGCCTAAGCCCCAGCCCAAGCCGAAACAGCCCAAGGAAGGAGTTTGCTTCTTCTGCAATAAACCAGGTCATTGAAAAGGATTGCAAACTGTATTTGGAGGATCTGAAAAAGAGGAAGGCTAATGAAACCACAATCTCAGGTATTTATGTTATACAAGTCAATTTGTCTACTTCTACATCATGGGTATTAGATACCGGATGTGGATCTCACATTTGTGTAAATGTGCAAGGTCTCAGACAAAGTAAAAAATTGGCTCAAGGTGAAGTGGACCTACGAGTTACAAATGGAGCAAGAGTTGCTGCATTATCTCTAGGATGTTATGAATTACCTTTACCTAGTGGACTTGTTTTGACTTTAAGCAATTGTTACTATGTGCCTGCTATGAGCAGTAACATTATTTCAGTTTCAAGTTTAGACAAAGATGGTTTTAAATTTATTATTGAGAATAATTCTATGTCCATCTATCATAGAGACATTTATTATGGTTTTGCTCAATTATTAAATGGGCTCTATGTTCTAAACTTTGATGAAACAAATTACAAGTCTGTTTATAACATTAATACTAAAAGGTTTAAATCAAACTATTTAAATCCTACCTATCTTTGGCATTGTCGCTTAGGCCATATAAATGAGAAGCGCATATCAAAACTTCATCAAAATGGGCTTTTACATTCATTTGATTTTGAATCATATGAATCATGCGAATCTTGTTTGATGGGTAAGATGACTAAGGCTCCTTTCACAGGACAAGGTGAAAGAGCCACAGATTTATTGGCCCTTATACATACCGATGTATGTGGACCATTAAGTTCATCGGCCAGAGGAGGTTATTTGTATTTCATCACTTTTATTGATGATTTCAGCAGGTATGGATATGTATACCTAATGAAACATAAATCCGAATCTTTTGAAATGTTCAAAATATTCAAAAATGAAATACAAAATCAGCTTGGTAAAAATATTAAGATACTTCGATCAGATCGTGGTGGTGAATATTTAAGTCAAGAGTTTTCTGACCATCTTAAAGATTGTGGGATAATTTCACAATTGACTCCTCCAGAACACCACAATGGAATGGTGTTTCTGAAAGGAGAAATCAAACTTTATTGGATATGGTTCGATCAATGATGAGTCAAATAGATCTTCCAATATCCTTCTGGGGATATGCCCTGGAAACTGTTGTGTTCATATTGAATAGAGTTCCATCAAAATCGATTCAAAAGACACCATATGAGTTGTGGACTGGGAAACCTCCTAGTTTGTCTTTTCTAAAGATATGGGGCTGTGACACTTATGTCAAACATCAATTGTCTGACAAATTAGCACCCAAATAAGATAAGTGCATATTTGTGGGATATCCTAAAGAAACAAAAGGATACTACTTTTACTACCCATCAGAGAACAAAATGTTTGTTGCTCGTAATGGTCACTTTTTGGAAAGAGAATTTATTTCCAACAGAACAAGTGGGAGTAAAATTAACTCGAAGAAGTTCGAGAACCACAAATTTACATGGAACCGATGATGGATGTTCAATCCAACTCACAAGTAGTTGCTGAACCTGAACCACTAACACAAGGGCCACGTAGAACTGGTAGAATTCGTCACGAGCCTGAGAGATATGGTTTTCTCATTACTGACAATCATGATGTGATGCTCATAGATCAAAATGAGCCTACATGCTACCAAGAAGCTATGAAAGGCCCTGACTCTGAGAAATGGCTTATAGCCATGAAATCTGAAATGCAATCCATGTATGATAATCAAGTATGGACTTTGATTGATCCACCTAATGGTATTAAATCTATTGGGTGTAAATGGGTTTTTAAGAAGAAAACCGACATGAATGGCAATGTGCATACCTATAAAGCACGACTGGTTGCAAAAGGTTTCAAGCAAACACATGGTATAGACTATGATGAAACTTTCTCACCTGTAGTCATGCTTAAATCTATTAGAATTCTTCTTGCCATAGCTGCATATTATGACTACGAAATATGGCAAATGGATGTCAAGACAGCATTTCTAAATGAAATCTATTCGAGGATGTGTATATGACACAACCCGAAGGTTTTGTTAATCCAAAAGATTCGCATAAGGTATGTAAACTCCAAAAATCCATTTATGGATTAAAGCAAGCATCTCGGAGTTGGAATCTTCATTTGATGAAGCAATCAAAGAGTTTGGTTTCATTAAGAATGAAGATGAACCTTGTGTATACAAGAAGGTTAGTGGGAGCGCAATAGTTTTCTTAGTACTCTATGTAGACGACATATTACTCATTGGAAACGATATTCCTACTTTGCAGAATGTCAAGACATGGTTAGGAAAATGTTTCTCAATGAAGGACTTAGGTGAAGCTGCCTATATCTTAGGGATTAAGATCTATAGAGATAGATCTAGAAGAACCATTAGCCTAAGTCAGAGTACATACATTGACAAGGTGCTAAAAAGGTATAGCATGGAGAATTCCAAGAGAGGATTCTTACCAATGTCACATGGAATTAAATTGAGTAAGACTCAATGTCTGTTTCAAAGGAAGAACAGGAACGCATGAGCAAAATTTCATATGCTTCAGCGATTGGATCTATCATGTATGCCATGTTATCTACTCGACCAGATGTCGCTTATGCTTTAAGCATTACTAGTAGGTACCAGTCAGATCAGGTGAAAGTCATTGGATCGCCGTCAAGAACATTCTCAAATACTTGAGAAGAACTAAAGATGTGTTTTTGACATATGGAGGACTGGATGGTGCTTGTGGTAAATGGTTACACAGATGCTAGCTTCCAAACTGATTCAGATGATTTTCGATCACAGTCTGGTTATGTGTTTTGTTTGAATGGAGGTGCTGTCAGCTGGAAGAGTTCCAAACAAGACACCATTGCTGATTCTACTATAGAGGCTGAATATATTGCAGCATCGGATGCAGCTAAGGAAGCGGTTTGGATTAAGAAGTTCATTGGTGGTTTAGGAGTTGTTCCTAGCATTGTGGATCCAGTGGACCTTTATTGTGACAACAATGGGGCGATTGCATAGGCTAAGGAACCTAGATCACACCAACGATTCAAACACATACTCAGGCATTACCATCTCATTCGAGAGATCATCGATAGAGGAGATGTTAAGATATGCAGAGTACCTACAAATGACAACATCGCAGATCCATTAACTAAGCATTTCCTCAATCTAAACATGATCGTCATAATAGTGCATTAGGCATTAGATTTTTATCTTGTTAGGCCTAGTGCAAGTGGAAGATTGCTGGTGATATGCCCTAAGCCATCAGGATATTTGTTATCATTTATGGTTTTATCTTTATTTAATAAACCATTTTATTTATCATGTTATTATTTATGCTCTTCTAATGTGATAAAAATGTTTCTTGAATAGTTTATTCTTCCTTATATCATTAAAGTATGTGACTTTAATAGTGAAACTATAAGGTGATAACAATACTATTCTAAATTGTCTCTAATCTTCATTATATGGAACAATAATGAAGTAAGATTAGTATGTTGGTTGATTGATGATCATGTTTTACTGGTCATGGATATGAGATATCAAGTCAACACATAGATACATGTAAGAGTACATTGTATTGGATCGACCCACCATGAGAATATCATATGGATTCTGTTATGAATACTTCTCTTCATGATGTTATTTTAGTCCTTTGACCTGATGACACCATGGATTCCTACATAGTGAATTTCATATTTTGACACGGCTCTTCATCATCTTTAACCAGATGATCATAAGACTGTGATTGGATTTGGAATAAACTACGTTGAGGGATATGAGTGTTCGTGAAGGAATTTGTCCCTCTCATTAATTTGAGAGAGATATTTTGGGCCCTCTTGAAGAGTGAGACTGAGAAAAGTACATGGACATGCCCAAATGAATTGATAAGAAGTTATCAGTAACATTTGGTTTATTCAATCAAACTCTGGAATCAAGAAAAACTTGTGATTAAACAATCTATGTGAGATGTGATCTATGCCTCATACTTGATCGCTAAATATCATGTGACAAAGGGACTAGATAATTGACATCTACTAGGTAAAGTCAGATCGACGATCTTCACTCAATTTGGGTAGACATAATGTCTTGCTAGAGACCAATTATGTCTTGTAGGCCCGAAAGGGTTTTAGTCACCAACATTGAGTGAACCTACAGGGTCGCACACAAGGAATGACGTGTATGGGTTATGGGTTTAATTTGTATAAACCCAGCGAAATAAATAATAATCTTCACTATTGTGTCCTTTTGGATTCCAAAACTCTTAACATTAATGTGTAGGGAATGAGAAGACGTGTCTTTTTGGATTCTGAAACTCTTAACATTAGATGTGTAGATTTCGAAACTCTTAACATTAGATGTGCAGAGAATGAGAAGATGTGTCTTTTTAGATTCTGAAATTAAGAGTCCTATTAATGAGAATATTCTATTTTGAATAGGATATTATCATTATAAATGGACGTTGTTGCTCTGATATAGATGTGACGACGCTTGCCGTCAACATGAGATGCGCAGAGAAACACTGCGCACCATAAAAAAATAAGAGTTTTAGTGAGATTATTTCTAAACTGATCTAGAAGAGTTCTAGAGAGTGCTAGCACACTGAGTCCCATTGCGAAGTGGTCATTTGTGTGGATACTGTAGAGGGAGTTATGGTTTTGCAGCGCCTAAAGATCTATCTCATCAAAAATAATTTTATTCACATAAGGTACGATTCTCGTTTCCTAATCAATTTAATTGAACCACATGGATCCTTCTGGGGATTTAGGTTAATTTTTGGCTGCATATTTTGGCATTAGACCCCTAAATTCCCATCAGATCTGCTACCATATTTTCAGAACCCTTCTTATCTAAGATTTCTAGATCAAATTCTTGTAGTAGAAGGATCCATCTAATCAGTCTGGGTTTTGTATCCTTTTTTGATATAAGATGCCTCAATGCTGCATGATCTGAATAAACTAAAACTTTAGACCCTAACAGATATGATCTAAACTTTTCTAGGGCAAACACAACTGCTAGTAATTCTTTTTCAGTGGTAGTATAGTTCATTTGTGCATCTGAAAGAGTTTTGCTAGCATAATAAATTACATGGGGTTCTCGATTGAGTTTCTGTCCTAGAACTGCCCCTACAGCATAATCAGAAGCATCACACATGATTTCGAAAGGTATGGTCCAATCTGGGGGCTTGATAATGGTGCAGTGGTCAAAGCAGTTCGAAGGATGTTATAGGCTGTTAGACAATCTTCATCAAAATTAAAAGAACTATCCTTGGTCAACAAATTACACAATGGTCGAGAAATTTTACTGAAATCTTTGATGAAGCGTCTATAAAAACCAGCATGACCAAGGAAAGATCGTACTTGTTTAACTGAGGTTGGGGGTGGTAGATTTGAGATCAATTCAACCTTGGCTTTATCAACCTCAATACCTCTCTCTGAAACAATGTGTCCAAGCACAATTCCCTCACGAACCATAAAATGGCTCTTCTCCCAACTTAGGACTAAATTCATTTCCATACATCGTTTCAGTACCTTAGTCAAGTTCTCGAGGCAGCTATCAAATGATGCACCAAAAACTGAAAAATCATCCATAAATACTTCCAAAAATTGACCAATCATATCAGAAAATATGGCCATCATACATCGTTGAAAAGTGGCTGGTGCATTACAAAGACCAAATGGCATACGTCTAAAGGCAAATGTTCCAAAGGGACAAGTGAAGGTGGTCTTTTCTTGATCTGCAGGAAATACTGGGACTTGATTGTATCCTGAATATCCATCTAAGAAACAAAAGAAACTTTGTCCCGCTAGCCGTTCTAGAATTTGATCGATAAAAGGCAAAGGAAAGTGGTCTTTCCTAGTCACGGCATTCAACTTTCGATAATCTATACACACTCTCCAACTAGTTGATGTGCGAGTAGGAATTGATTCGCCCTTTTCATTTTTAATCACGGTAATACCCGATTTTTTAGGTACTACTTGGATTGGACTGACCCATTGGCTATCTGAAATTGGATAAATAATACCAGCATCAAGCCATTTTACTACTTCTTTCTTAACAACATCCCTCATGTTTGGATTTAGCCTTCGTTGCATGTCTCTATGTGGTTTGGCTTCAATTTCACTATGAATATGGTGCATGCAAACGGAAGGGTCAATTCCCTTAAGATCAGCTATTGTCCATCCAATTGCCTCTTTATGTTCTTTAAGTACATCTACCAATTTATCTTCTTGCTCAGAGGTTAGGGTAGATGCAATGATTACTGGAAAGGTGTCATTGGGTCCAAGGAATGAATATTTTAAGTCATCTGGAAGAGGTTTCAATTCTAGTTGGGGTGGTTCTTCCAAGGATGGTATTAAAGGACTTGGTTTAGTTGGAAGTGGTTCATATTTTATAGTCCAAGGCGGGATGGTGTCGAACTTAGGTGGTTCTAATAACATGTTTATCTCTTTGGTATACTCATCAATATCAAAGTCATCTATTCCAAAATGTGTAAGACATGTTTGTAAAGGATCCGAATCAATCAAACTTTGGAATTTCTTATCTACTACTTCCTCTATCATGTTTACTTCATTTAAATCATACACAGGTGGTCCTTGGGAAGCATTAAAAATATTTAATCTCATCTTCTTGTTTCCAAAAGATACATCCATCACACCTGTTCTACAATTTATACATGCATTAGCAGTAGCTAGAAAAGGTCTTCCAAGGATGATGGGAATTTGGTTAGGATTACCACTAGATTCCATATCCAACACAAGGAAGTCGACAGGAAAATAGAATTCATCCACCTTTACTAATACATCTTCCAATATTCCACGAGGTTCTTTGACTGATCTATCTGCCAATTGTAGTGTTACTGTCGTGGGTTTCAACTCTCCAAATCCGAATAATTCATATACTGAACTTGGGAGAAGGTTTACACTCGCACCCAAATCTAATAATGCTTTCTTGATTGTGAAGTTTCCTATGACACATGATATAATCGGGGTACCAGGATCTTTTAGTTTGGGTGGGGTTATTTGCTGAACAACTGAGCTGACTTGCTCAGTCAAATGGATCTTTTTTGGTATTTGTGTCTTGGCTTTCCGTTTTTGTGTGCATAGATCCTTCAAAAATTTGGCATAAGCTGGAACTTGCTTGATAGCATCGAGAAGAGGTAAGTTTATTTGGACTTGCTTAAATAACTCAAGCATCTCATTCATTTTTATATTCTTCTTATCTGAAGGCAAAGGAGATTCTAAAGCACTAGGGAATGGGGCTTTAGGTATGATTGCTTGATCATTGAATTCCTTTTCTTTTTCATTTCTTCTCTCTTCTGGTTTAGCCACTTCTAATTTCTGGGTTGGTTCAGGTGGGTTCAATGTTTTCCACTTCTGAGAGTCATGACTGATTTAGCATGTTCTGGGAATTTGTCAGGACTATTGGAACCCTCAGCCATGAATTGTCCTTTCGGGTTATCGATAGGCTGACTAGGTAACTTACCCTCCTCCCTTCTACTGAATGCTGTGGCTAATTGACCTATCTGAGTTTCTAGTTTTGCAATAGATTGTGTGTGGGAGTGAAGGATTTGAGTATTCATTTCTAGCCCTTTCAATGCTTGTAACACTTTGTCTTCAAAAGTAGGCTGATTATTCGGTGGAGGTTGTGGGATGTTTGGATATTGTGAATATGGCATGCTTCTAAAATTGGTTTCTTGATAATTAGGTCTGATCGATGAATTGGTTACAGGTTGAGGTTTCCAAGAAAAATTTGGGTGATTTCGCCAGCCAGGATTGTAAGTATTTGAAAATGGATCATTTCCTGTTCTAGGAGCTAATCGGGTTTGGGCTTGGTGGGCTTGCTCTTGAACAAGTTCAGGAAATTGGTATGCAGCTGGACATTCACCTATAGAATGGGTTGGACTCGAACAAATTATGCAGACCTCATGTAATTGAGTAGATGGGGAAGAGATGTTTCCAACTTGTAGAATCCGATCAAGTTTATGGGATAATTCATCTACCTTAGTATAGATATCTGTAGAATGACCTATTTCATATATTCCACCTCTTTTAGGTTCTACGGGAGGGTCTCGACGAGCAACTGACATGTGATGTAATGAATTCTCACTCAATGTCTCAAAGAGTTGCCAAGCTCATGTTCATTTTTTAACATAAATGTCCCACCACATGAAGCATCAACCATTTGCCGATGCTTTTCTGATAAACCATCATAAAAGCACTGAACCAGTTGCCATTTGGGTATAGCATGATGTGGACATTTTCTAATCAGTTCTTTGAATCTCTCCCATGTCTCATGGAACATTTCTCCATCTGTCTGGGAAAAACTTGTTATGGCTTTTCTAATTTGATTCGTTTTTCCTATAGGAAAATATTTCTTAAGAAATTCTCTCTGAAGATGATCCCAAGTTGAAATTATAACAGTGTCTAATGAATTTAACCAATACTTGGCTTTATCTTTTAGGGAAAAAGGGAATAACTTAAGCCTAAGTGCATCATCAGAGAAATTTTGAATCTTGAAAGTTGAGCAATGTTGACCCAATTATTGATTTGGATGATTAATAAAGGAATTGAGTATATTTATTTGATTACTAATAGATTTGATAAGTGTTTCAGGGCTTAAAAATATTTGATTGATTTAAAGGCATTAAGAAACGTATTTTGAATCAATTGCAAAATATAAGTTTCAAAGTTTCAGAGCCTGGAGTCGACACCTAGGAATGCTGGAGACGACCCCATGGCCAGTCAAATATTCTTCTGATTTTTGATACGGTCCGGAGCCGACACCTAGAGTTTCGGAGCCGACACCTAGAGTTTCGGAGCCGACACCCAGAGTTTCAGAGTCCACACTTACAGTGTCTGGAGCCGACTCCGATGCGGGGACAGAACGTTTGATTTTTAACTACCTCGGAGCCGACACTTACAGTCTTTTGGAGCCAACACCTGAGTATGGCGAGCCGACACCTAACTTTTTTGAGCCGACTCCTTAACGAACTCAGAACTTTCTATTTTTGGATAAACAACTTGGAGCCGACACCTAAAAAGTTGGAGCCGACTCCAACCTATCTGGAACAAAATTTTAAAATGCTAGATCAGCTCTAATGGTAATATTTTCTTTTTACCTAACTTCTAACGGATATATTTTGTTTGGAAAAACTTTTCAAGTACATTCCAACGGCTAGTTTTCTCACCAAAAATGGATTAAAGGAAATCTATAAAAAGGGGGAGAAAGCTCATTTGAAAAAAAATGGAAAAATCAGAGTGAATACAAATCAAAAATCCAAGAAGTCTTGAGCCTGAAATCAAAGAGAAAAGTATCCAAACTCAAATCCTTCCACTCCAAAAAGCTCAAAGAGAAATCCAAGGCGCTCATATTGAAAAAATCGGAGGACTCCCAAAATAGAAGAAAAAGCTCTGTTTTCTCAACTTCTCATCTACAACATTTGCAACGAATCAAAGCTGAGGCCTGATTCAATATCTCCAGAGAGAAGAGGAAAAGAAGAAAAGCTCAAATCCAACAATCTTCAAAACAGGCTTTTCTAACCTTGCTTATTCATTTTGAATATCGCTCATTTGAGGAGTTTGTATTATTGAAAAACATTATTCTTTCTTGTTTGTGCTAGTTCTATCAAGGGGATTGAACTAGTGGAGGTAGTATACCTCGGGTCAAGCTAGATTAGCTTGAGTTTAGGGTTTTGTGCTGGTGAGCCCGGAAAACCGGCTGGGTTCGTTGTGATCCCTGGGAAACAACAAGTTTGAGTTGTGATCTTGTAAAACAACTCGACTGTAATCAAGAGGATTATAGTGTGGACCCAAGTGGATCTTGGGAGTGGACGTAGGTGTTGGATACACCGAACCACTATAAAACCTTTGTGTTTGCCGTGCTTTGATTATCTCTTTCTCTATCTCCTTGGTTGTATTTAACATTCGCATTGCATTTCATCTATCTCCAAGCACATAGTTGTTAAAAGGTTAAAATTTTTAAAGAACCCAATTCACCCCCCCCCCCTCTTGGGTTGCCATCTGGGCCAACAATTGGTATCAGAGCTTGTGCTCATTGTTTATTTGATCACACGATCAAGAGCTAAAGATCCAAATGGCAGCTCAAGTTGGATCTTCATTTGCTGAAGGTCATTCTACAAATAGACCTCCCTTGTTTAATGGTTCCAACTATTCATATTGGAAAGCAAGAATGAGAATATTCATTCAAGCTTCAGATTATGAATTGTGGAGTGTTATAATTAATGGACCTAGCACACCCACACACGTATTGATGGCACTATTGTTCCTAAGCCCGAAAGGGATTGGAATGATAATGATAGGAAATGGCTCAGCTTAATGCTAAAGCCATGAATGTTTTATATTGTTCTTAGATGCTAATGAATTTAATCGTATCTCTATGTAATTCCGCAAAAGAGATATGGGATAGATTAGAGGTTACCCATGAGGGTACAAATCAAGTTAAAGAATCTAAGATAAATATTCTTGTTCATAAGTATGAATTATTCAGCATGGAACAAACTGAAACTATAGCATGCATGTATACTAGATTCACCGATATTGTAAATGGTTTGAAAAGTCTAGGTAAGATTTATACTAATTCTGAACTTGTTCGCAAAATTCTAGGTCACTTCCAAGGACTTGGGAAGCAAAGGTGACAGCAATCCAAGAAGCCAAGGACCTCAACACTTTACCCTTGGAGGAGCTTCTTGGATCACTAATGACCCATGAGTTAACCATGAAGCAGCACATAGAGGAAGATGTTAAAAAGAAGAAGACTATAGCTCTTAAGGCTGCAGAAAGTGAGGAGAGCTGCAGTGATGATGATGATGATGATGAGACTGCTCTTCTAGCTAGAAAATTCAAAAAATTCATGAGAAGAAAGAACCCTTCCACAAGAAGAAATTGGAATTAAGATGGAAGGAAAAGAGAAAAGGACAAAGACAAGGACAAAGAGAAAGACCCCTTAATTTGCTATGAGTGTAAGAAACCGGGGCACTTTAGATATGATTGTCCTCTACTAAAAAACCTACAAGAAGAAGAAAGCCTATGTTGCAACCTGGAGCGACAGCGATGAATCCTCTTCAGAGGAAGATCAAAAAGAAGTTGCAAACATTTGCTTTATGGCAAACGACGACAACGAGGTAAGTTCTGAAAATCCTTGTGATGATTTTGCATTTGATGAATTGTTTGAAGCTTTTAATGAACTAGTTGATGATTTTAAAGTTTTGAAAAAGAAATACAATTTCTGAAAAATGATAATTCAATTCTCATTAAAGAAAAAGATAATCTTACTAATGAGATTAAGATGCTGAAATCTGAAAATGAAAATTTGACAAAAGAAAAAGATCAATTTTCAATGAAAATGATAAATTAAAGAAGGAAGTTAGATAAATATAAGAATATTGTTGATAAATTTACTTATAGTTCTGAAAAACTTAATTTGTTATTAGGTAATCAAAGACATATTTGATAAGGCTGGATTAGGATATAGACCTAACATAAAACAAAAATTTGTCAAAAACTTCTTTAGAAAAGAACAAAAAGAGATAGTGTTACATGTCATTATTGTAACAAGAAAGGCCATAAATCCTATGAATGTAATGTGAGAAATAGTAACAAACATTTAAATAGTAAAGGAAAGAAAATATGGGTTCCCAAAGGAACAATCTTTTATGCTACTAACCATGAAGGACCCAAGAAGCTTGGGTACCTAAATATAAGACTTAATTATTTTTGCAGGAGTGTCTTGCGGCCAAAAGATCAAAGAAAGTGGTATCTTGATAGTGGCTGCTCAAGACACATGACGGGTGACAAAGGATCAATTCATCACCCTTGAAAGCAAAAGAGGAGGAGTTGTTACGTTTGGTGACAATGGCAAAGGCCAAATCATGGGTTTGGTAATATTCAAATAACTCCCTCCACATATATTGAAAATATTTTATGTTCAATGGTTTAAAACATAATTTAATTAGTATTAGTCAATTATGTGATAAAGGTTTTAAAGTATCATTTGAAGCATCTATCTGCACTGTTTCTAATCCCATTGATAATAGCATTGTTTTTATTGGAAATAGAAATGGCAATGTATACTTGATTGATTTAGACAATTTGTCTACTAGTAATCATTGCTTAGTTGCTAATAATGCTAATATGAATGAGATTGGTTGGTTATGGCATCGTAGATTAGGTCATGCAAGCACACACCTAATTTCAAAATTAATTAAGAATGGATTTAGTAAAAGGACTTTCACAACTAGATTTTGAAAATAACAAAATTTGTGATGCATGTCAATTTGGAAAACAAACTAGAAGTTCTTTCAAATCTAAAAATATTGTTTCAACTTCTAGGCCACTTGAGCTACTTCACATGGACCTTTTTGGACCTACTAGAACCACAAGTCTAGGAGGAAAGAAATATGGTCTTGTGATTGTAGATGATTACTCTAGATATACTTGGGTATGTTTTTAGCTCATAAAGATGAGACTTTCTCATTGTTTTTGAAATTCTTCAAGAAAGTCACAAATGAGAAAAACACCATAGTGTCTCTAAGAAGTGATCATGGAACTGAATTTGAAAATCACTATTTGAAAACTTTTGCATGAAAATGGCATTAATCATAATTTTTCAGCACCTAGAACACCACAACAAAATGGAGTAGTTGAAAGAAAAAATAGAACCTTAGAAGACATGGCCCGTACCATGCTATGTGAAAGCAACCTACCAAAATACTTTTGGGCGGAAGCTATAAACAGCATGTTACATTCTTAATAGAGCTTTAATAGACCAATCATTAAGAAAACACCTTATGAACTATGGAACAATAGAAAACCAAACATAAGCTACTTTCATGCATTTGGTTGTAAATGTTTCATTCATAATAATGGTAAAGATAATCTAGGAAAATTTGATGCAAAATCTGATGAAGGCATTTTCTTAGGATATTCAACATCTAGTAAAGCCTATAGAGTGTTTAACAAGAGAAACTTAATTGTAGAAGAATCTATTCATGTAATTTTTGATGAATCTTTAGCATCTAGTTCAAAAATTGATGATGAGGAAGATACAAACATTTAGAAAGAGACTTGAAAAACTTAAATATTGATGTATCTTCAGATCATGAACAAGAAGCTAAAGATAATGATTCACCTAATTTGATGTTGTTGATGCAAATCATAATGATATAGATCTTCCTAGAGATTGGAGATATGCCTATAGTCATCCAAAGGAATTGATTATAGGTGATCCATCTCAAGGAATAAGAACTAGATCATCAATGAGAAATATAGTAATCATCTTGCATTTGTATCTCAAATTGAACCTAAAACTATTGAAGAAGCTGAAAAAGATAATAATTGGATGTTAGCAATGCAAGAAGAATTAAATCAATTTACTAGAAATAATGTTGGACTCTTAGTAGAAGACCTAAAGATCATTCTGTTATAGGATCAAAATGGGTATTTAGAAATAAATTAGATGAAAATGGCATAGTAATTAGAAACAAAGCTAGATTAGTTGCAAAAGGATATAATCAAGAAGAAGGTATTGATTTTGATGAAACCTTTGCACCTGTAGCTAGATTAGAAGCCATTAGATTATTACTTGCATTTGCATGTCATATGCATATAATTTATTTCAAATGGATGTTAAAAGTGCATTTTTAAATGGATTTATAAATGAAGAAGTTTATGTTGAACAACCACCAGGTTTTGAAGATCATGAATTTCAAATCACGTTTTTAAATTGCACAAAGCACTATATGGTTTGAAACAAGCACCTAGAGCTTGGTATGATAGATTAAGTAAATTTTTAATTGAAAATGATTTTACAAGAGGAAATGTTGATAAAACACTATTTTTGAAAAGAAAAGAAAGATTTATTAGTAGTACAAATATATGTTGATGATATTGTATTGGTGCTACTAACAATCTGTTATGTCAAGAATTTGCTAAGTTAATGCAGGGTGAATTTGAGATGAGCATGATGGGAGAACTCAACTTCTTCCTTGGACTTCAAATCAAACAAAGCAAAGAGGGAATTTTCATCAACCAACAAAATACACAAAAGAACTTCTCAAGAAGTTTGGAATGGAAGTCAATCAAACCCTTGGAACCAATGAGTCCTTCATGCAAGACAAAGATGAAGATGGTAAGAAAGTGATCAAAAATATTATCGAGGTATGATCGGATCCTTCTTTACTTAACAGCAAGTAGACCAGATATTATGTTTGCTGTATGTTATGTGCTAGATTTCATCTGAACCTAAAGAATCACACTTAATTGCTGTAAAAGAATTTAAGATATTTAAGTGGAACTAAAAATGTAGGTTTATGGTATTCTAGAGACTCAACATTAAACTTGATTGCATATTCTGATTCTGATTATGCTGGATGTAAATTAGATAGAAAAAGCACAAGTGGTGCATGCCAATTCTTAGGAAGTAACTTAATCTCATGGTTTAGCAAAAAGCAAAATTCAGTTGCATTATCAACTGCTGAAGCAGAATATGTTGCAGCTGGAAGTTGCTGTGCTCAAATCCTATGGATTAAGCGACAACTTGAAGATTATGGTATCACACTTGATAAAACTCCATTAGATGTGATAACACAAGTGCAATTAATTTAACTAAAAATCCAATTCAACATTCAAGAACAAAACACATTGAAATTAGATATCATTTTATAAGAGAACATGTAGCTAATAATGAAATTTGTCTTGATTATTAATACTGAAGAACAATTAGCTGATATATTTACAAAACCTTTGAGTGAAGAGAGATTTTGTTATCTTAGAGGTGAATTAGGGATTGTGACCCTTTGGATGATTTTGAAACTTAAGGAATGACTATCTAGATCTATTAATTTCTTGATATTCCTTTCATAATTTTAAGGACAAATTATCTAGTCATCTGAGCAATTTGATTCCTCATATTCCAAAGATTTTTTCAAAATTTTATTGAACCTATTTGACAATTTTAGTTGTTTGAATCTCATTTTTTTCTCTGAAACTGTCAGTGGAGTCGACACCTCAGTTTGAGGAGTCGACACCTTGTCTGTGTCGCTCTCGGTCCCTGACCTTGGAGCCGACACCCGTATAAGTGGAGCCGACTCCAGTTCGAGCGCTGACTGTGTTAGCGATTTGGAGTCGACACCCGACTTTTGGGAGTCGACACCTGGGGTCCCAAATTGACTTTATTAGGGCAGAGTCGACACCTCGTCATTTCATCTCTTTTCAAATCCTTCCAAACTCTTCCCAAACTCTCTCAAAGCCTCCCCATCTCTAATTCCACCCTATTCAAGCCTTCCTAAGGATCTAATGGCACCTAAGAGGAGAGGATCAGTGCTTGGAGTGCCCGTCAACCGGAAAACGTCGGCGAGTGACCCGTGCGCGAGCCATCTCCGAGTGATTCCTCTTCACTGCTTCGGACAATCCAGACCCTTCATCTCCTCAGGTAGATACCCTAGCAGGGAGAGTGATAACAATGGGTAGAAAGTTGATTTGAGTTCTTTGAATCCGAGGGCTTCTCTATTGGGAATCAAATCAAGGAATAGGCTGGGATAAAGTGTGTTCTCTAGATGTTCCTACATATCCAGCCTTGTCAAGGAATTCTATTTCAATTGTCGAGAGGTGATGGTGGAATATGAGCTCAGTCAGAGGTAAAAGGATCATCTCACTTTTCAGAAATTAGGAAACCTCCTTAGCATTCCCATTACTGGATTAGTTGCCGACATCCACAGTGAGAGGTCAGCCGCTCTATCGAGGATGTTAGGGAGAGAAGTTACAGAATTTGAGGAGATTAGGGCTAACCAACTGCCCTTGGAATTAAGATTACTTCACAATATTTGCAGTAGAATTTATTTCCAAAAACCGGTCGATTTGAGTATGTCTCCGAGCGAGACATTGTTGTGATGGACAGTGTGTTGACCTCAACCCATAAATTTAGCTGCAATGATGATATTTTATATGGCTGAGGCTGGAGGGAAAAGAAGATCATCCTTACCCTATGGCATGGTGCTAACTATGGTTTTCAGAGCCAAGGTGTTGTGATATTAGACAATGAACCTTCAAGAATCTCAGGCATACTGATTACTACAGTTTGGCCACCTTGCATCGGATGGGATTTGTTAAGTCAATGGGAAATGGGAAAGGAAAGGCAACTTGGATGAGAGAGCCCCTGAACCTAGACCTTCTGCATCTTTTGAGGCTGGACCATCTGTGAGGGTTCCCTCTCCACAGCCTAGCAGTCCTATTCCTGCCCCTGCACCCGCTCAAGTTCATGTTCAGTCATCCACTTCATCAGTTGGTTTTTCAGACCTTCAATTGGAGCAACTCAAAGGATTGCTTGCTGCTCAGAAGGATGAATTGAAGACTGAGTTTGATAATAAGTTTATGAATCTTAAAGAAACCCTTTATTCCCTGGATGATCGATTGGCAAAATAGAATCAACTCTTAGTTCATCCGCGGATCCTTAAGTAATGATCTGAAAAATATATTTGAAGAACTTAAAGATATCTGTGGAGATTCTGAGACCTACTCCAAGTGCAATGCCGAGCTTCAAGATAAAATCATGACTGCTTGCTCTTTTGTTGATAGAAGGTTGAAAGAATTTGTAGACTCAAAGTGATGGAATGGGAAAGATTTTAGATCATTTAACAAGAATCATTAGAAACAATTTGTATTTTTGTAATGAAGTCAAGTTTTTTTTGTTGATGTTTGTAATGAAAGTTTAGTTTCTTATTGTAATACTTGACCTTTGATGAAATGAAATTATCTTTTGATCTATCAATTTTATCATTTGACTTAACTCTTCCTACCTTTTTGTTGATTACAAAAAAGGGGGAGAAAGTTATGTCGTATATGCATTAAAGTTATGCTTTGATTGGTATTTAATTGATATCTCAAATTTTGGATATGCAAATAAGTAAGTGACAATTGATATAATGAATTCTAAGTATCAAACAATGTAAGCAAAAGGAAAAATTTAACTTCATAGGGGGAGCTACCTTATTCAGGGGGAGCTTACTTGTGAGGATCACTTCTTGAAAATTTTGATTTAAGAATCCTATGCATATACTCAATGTTTTTATAATCATCAAAAAGGGGGAGATTGTTGACCCAATTATTGATTTTGATGATTAATAAAGGAATTGAGTATATTTATTTGATTACTAATAGATTTGATAAGTGTTTCAGGGCTTAAAAATATTTGATTGATTTAAAGGCATTAAGAAATGTTTTGAATCAATTGCAAATATAAGTTTCAAAGTTTCAGAGCCTGGAGTCGACACCTAGGAATCTGGAGCCGACCCCATGGCCAGTCAAATATTCTTCTGATTTTTGATACGTCCGGAGCCGACACCTAGAGTTTCGGAGCCGACACCCAGAGTTTCGGAGTCGACACTTACAGTGTCTGGAGCCGACTCCGATGCGGGGACAGAACGTTGATTTTTGACTACCTCGAGCCGACACTTACAGTCTTTTGGAGCCGACACCTGAGTATGGCGAGCCGACACCTAACTTTTTCGAGCCGACTCCTCGACGAACTCAGAACTTTCTATTTTTGGATAAACGACTTGGAGCCGACACCTGAAAAGTTGGAGCCGACTCCAACCTATCTGGAATGAAATTTTAAAATGCCAGATCAGCTCTAACGGTAATATTTTCTTTTTACCTAACTTCTAACGGATATTTTTGTTTGGAAAAACTTTCCAGGTACATTCCAACGGCTAGTTTTCTCCCAAAAATGGATTAAAGGAAATCTATAAAAAGGGGGAGAAAGCTCGTTTGAAAAAAAAAAAAAAATCGGAGTGAATACAAATCAAAAATCCGAGAAGTCTTGAGCCTGAAATCAAAGAGAAAAGTATCCAAACTCAAATCCTTCCACTCCAAAAAGCTCAAAGAGAAATCCAAGGTGCTCAATTGGAAAAATCGGAGGATTTCCCAAAAAGAAGAAAAAGCTCTATTTTCTCAACTTCTCATCTGCAACATTTGAAGAATCAAAGCTGAGGCCTGATTCAACATCTCCAAGAGAAAAGGAAAAGAAGAAAAGAAGAAAAGCTCAAATCCAACAACTTCAAACAGGCTTTTCTAACCTTGCTTATTATTTTGAATATTTGCTCATTTGAGGAGCTTTGTATTATTGAAAAACATTATTCTTTCTTGTTTGTGCTAGTTCAATCAAGGGGATTGAACTAGTGGAGGTAGTATACCTCGGGTCAAGCTAGATTAGCTTGAGTTTAGGGTTTTGTGCTGGTGAGCCCAGAAAACCGGCTGGGTTCGTTGTGATCCCGGGAAACAACAAGTTTGAGTTGTGATCTTGTAAAACAACTCGACTGTAATCAAGAGGATTATAGTGTGGACCCAAGTGGATCTTGGGAGTGGACGTAGGTGTTGGATACACCGAACCACTATAAAACCTTTGTGTTTGCCGTGCTTTGATTATCTCTTTCTCTATCTCCTTGGTTGTATTAACATTGCATTGCATTTCATCTATCTCCAAGCACATAGTTTTAAAAGGTTAAAAAATTTTTTAAAGAACCCAATTCACCCCCCCCCCCCCCTCTTGGGTTGCCATCTGGGCCAACAAGCAAATTTTTAAGAATTCATCTAAGTGTTTGTAGGGATCCTCATTGTAAGTCCATAGAAAGATTGTAACATTTGGATTACACTTGACTTAATTTCGTATTGGACAGCCTCTACTGGAGGCACTTGAATGCAGGGAGAGTGGTATACCTTGAAGGAGTGAAATACTCTTTTAACTGTCATGGTTGATTATTTTCATTTTTAGGATCCATAATTCTGAGTCTGTTTACTCTAATAGTTCTTTCTATCTCATGATCTAAGTGTATAAAGTTGGGTTGCAACGATCGACGACCAAGCATACACCTTAACAATGACTCTAAAGCAAACAATAATTTAGTTTTTTTTAATATTTTTATTTTATTTTATTTTTTTATTATTATATTATAGAAGAAAAAGAGGGAGATTCTAAAGAAAATACCCTAAAAGATTACTAGAGCTAAGAGCAATGAATAATTTAATTAGGGTTTAATAATTCTTAGCAATCAATTTAACAAAGATTAGACTCTCTATTCTAGGTTTACCCTAGATCTAGACAGCTCCTAACTTCTAAGACCGCCTTGGAGCCCTCCAAGTCAAAAATTAGCTGATCAACTAGCTAGTTAAGGGTAAGGTCAGTGGGGGTCCCCCTGTTGCTTACTAGGTAAGCGAACAGAACCAATTAAGTAACCACTTTTCTTTCCTTTTCTAGACACCAGTTAAGCAGTCAATCTCGACCCGGTCCAACTCTTTTGGGTGCCTTGTCCTATTGAGCTCGAGTTCCTTAGGGGCTGACGTCTAGTTAATTTTAGAGTTAAAGGTTTGGGTTAATGCAAAATGAAGGATGTGGTTTGTGGGCCAAGGAAGGGTGATGAAATCTCCACCTTATCTTGATTAGGGGTTTGTGCCCTTAAAGTTAATTATGAAAATGCTATGCAACAAGCAGATGTCCAGCTCTTGAAATTATCAAACAAAATTAATCTAATTACTTTTTTTTAGATTTTGTGATTAGGTTTCTAATTTCCTAATAAATTATGAGATGTCAATGGAAGAATTTTGATTTTTTTTTTAGAAAATAACTTTACCTAAGTCCATCTAAGCATAAAATAATTATTTTGTTATATATATATTATTTTTATTCTATATTTTTTTCCTTAAATTAATTATATTTTATGGAAGGTGTCTTAGGGTTTTCTTTCAGGTTCTTTAAGGTAAGTTAATTAAAAGGTAAATTTGATTAGGTTAAAAGTGGATTTGTCACAAGAAAGAAAGTAATAATTTTTCTCTTTTTTTATGTTAAAAAGGAAATATGAAATTCTAACAATTAAGGTAACAAAATAACAAAATAAAGAGACCATAACTATTCAAAAATTAAAAATAAAATTAAGAGAAAATTAATCTATTTTTTTTTATTTATTTCAGTTTTTATATTTTTTTTAAATTTTTTAATTTTTTTTTCAAAATAACACACTTAAGTCCCCGGCAACGGCGCCAAAATCTGATATGTGTCATAGCGTAACGATTAAACACCTTAATTTCACTAATAGAATAGTGAGAGTAAGGGATCGATTCCACAGGGACTTTAGCGATTATCTTGAAATAAATTTATAAATTTAACTAAATAGATAATTGGTAGTGCAAAATAATTAAGATATGGTCTATCTTATAAGAGCACGGCTCATCCCTTTTAAGAGTACAGTCAAAATTATTTTCACCTAAATAGAATTTAATAATAATTAAACATTAATAGAAACTTTATTTCATAGCATTCAATTAAAAAGTTATGACATTAAGAAAGCAACAAGAAAATAAATTCTTCCTAAACCAAATCAAAGATAGACTGAACCGGTGAAGACATGCTGAACCGAATCAGGCTCTCTACAGACACCTCCAAGAAGAACGAACAGAACCTTCATAGACCTCCCAATCGTGAACTCTTTCTGGTAACAGAGCAGCTTCCACGAATACGGTAGAGCCTCCAAGAATCTGGGAACATCCTCCACGAACGTCTGCTCCAAGCCACGAACAGAGCCTCCAAGAACGGATCCTCATGATCCCTCCTCCACGAACTCTCCCTCGCTGCTGGGAACTCCCCTAGGAACAGCAATCTCCATAATCCTCCACGATCCCAATCGATGGTAGATTGGAACAAAGCAATGTCTCCATGCACGGAATAGAGCTTTCTCCACGCACGGAATAGAGCTTTCTTCATGCACGAGCGAATGCAGATCCTCGGACGGACACCGCACGAGAGCTCCCTCCCAAACGAAGCCTCCTTGCTACTATTTGTAGAAGTCCGGACACGGCCCAAACGCGGAGAAGCAACGATGCGGCATGGAGAAAATCCTGGAGATATTGCGGATAAATTCAAAATTCCTTCCATACGAATTTTAATCTTTCAATTTGATAATTTCCTATCCAATTTATTCCTTAATTGGTGGAGGAAAATATTGAATTTGAATAGGAGAAGAATCGAGGGAGAAATAAGGAAATTTTTGTTGAGAAGACGATGAAGTCGGTACTGGGTTTGCTGACTTTGCTTTAAAATATATGCTAAATCCTTATAAAATTAATTCCGAGCTCATCTTAAATCTGATTTGAGTGCTGTTTGCATTGTTAAATTCATAAAATCGAGCTCTTTAAATTGATAAGGTTTTACCTAAAATATTATATAAAATATTAAAATATTAAATAATAATAGGTACGTTGAATTATTAATTAATAGATTTAGTGATAATTATTTATGTGTTTATCAAACGCCTTGAAGAAAGGTAGACACCTTTCTGCCGACTTGGACAGGAAACAGCTTAAAGCCGTCACCCTCCCCGTCAGGTGCTGCACCTTCTTTTTGTTAGCCGGGGGCCTCATATCCAAGATGGCTCGAATCTTATCGGGGTTGGCTTCAATTCCTCGCTGCGTCACCATGAAGTCCAAAAACTTGCCCGCTGTAACTCTGAAGGCACACTTGCGGGGGTTCAACATCATCTGTTATCGACAAAGATTGCTGAAGGTCTCCGCAAGGTCGACGACATGGTCGGCAGCAAGGATGCTCTTGGTCAGCATGTCGTCCACGTACACCTCTATATTATGCCCGATCTGGTCCTCAAAGACCTTGTTCATTAACCTCTGATAGGTGGCCCCCGCATTCTTTAACCCGAACGACATCACCTTGTAGCAATATATCCCCTTTTCAGTTACAAAGGAGGTCGCCTCTTCATCAGCCGGGTCCATCCTGATCTGGTTGTACCCCGAGAACACCTCCATGAAGCTGAGGGTCTTGTGGCCAGATGTAGCGTCTATCAACTGATCGATCCGAGGCAGCGGGAAGCTGTCCTTGGGGCACACTTTATTGAAGTCGGTGAAGTCCACTCACATCCTCCAGCTCCCACTGGCCTTGCGGACCATCACAACATTCGCCAGCCAGTCGGGGTAGTGCACTTCGCAAATGTAGCCGGCCGCCACCAACTTACGCCCTCCTCATCTATGGCCTTCTATCTGTCCGAGGCGAAGTTCCTCTTCTTCTGCCGAACGGGTCGACACTCCGGCTTGATGTTGAGTTGGTGGGTAATTACCTTCTCCGGAATGCCTGGCATGTCAGACGCCGACTAGGCGAAGACGTTAGCATTGGCTCACAGGAAAGCGAGGAGCTGGCTGCGGGCTTCCTCCAAAAATAGGGCCCCAATCTGGATGGTTTACGTCGGGTCCTCCCCCAAGGGGAAGGCTAGCAGGTGCTTGGCCGGTTCTCCCCTCCTCTCCGAGTCCCGGGGGTCCAGCGCTTCTGGTGCAGGTGCAGACATTGCCCCCTGAGGGCTGGGGGCCATGTGGTAGCAAAGTGGTGGCGGGTTCTGTTCCCCCCGCATCTCTCCGACCCCCTCACTGGTAGGGAACCTCACCAGGAGCCTTTTGGTGAAGATAACAGTGTCCAGGAGGTTAAGTCCGGGCCTTCCGAGTATAGCGTTGTAGGCAAGGGGCACCCGGACCACAAGGAAGCTCATAAATACTATACTTTCATGCGGGGGCATCCTAGCCGTGACAGGGAGAGTGATCTCTCCCTCGACCCTCACGGAGTCTCCGGTGAACCCCATCAAGGGTGTGGTGATGGGTCGGAGTAGGTCGGGAGACAGGTTCATATGAATAAAAGTATCGTAACTCAAAACGTCCACCGAGCTTCCACTATCAACCAGAATCTTTTTATAGGATGCTTAGCGATCGTCATGGACACGACGATGCTGTCATCATTTTTGTTGACCATCCCCTCTAGGTCCCTTTGGAAAAGAAAATTACAGAATCTAACCCCTCCTCCCACCTCGGCCTCTTGGATGGGCCGCCTGCCCCCAGGAAATCATCGCCACCGTCTTCTCGGTCGGTGCATTGTCGATCATTGGCGGCGAAGGTGTTGAAGGGCCAGGAGCACTCAAGTTGTTCCTCTGAATGAACTTCCCGAGGTGGCCTCGCTGGATAAGGTCTTCTATCACCTTCTTTAGCTAGTGACAGTTGTCAGTGTCGTGGTCGTGGTCCCGATGGTAGCGACAGTACAGGTTCTTGTTGTGGGGGGTCTTCGGGTTCAGTGGAGAAGGGCATGGCAGGTACGACTCACCCTTAATCTCAAGCAATATAAGAGATATGGGAGCGAGCAAAGGGGTGAACGGGCCGTCCCTCGGTGCGGGAGCCCGAGGATGGTTGTCCGGTCGATGGGGGGGCTTGGGCCTCCTGGGACGAACTTCGGCGGGCTCAGGACGAGCCAGCTTCTTGATGGTGCTCTCGTTAGCCTCCCGCCAAGAGGAGTCAGCCTCGTCGGCGCGGATATATTTTTGAGCCCGGCTCAAGAGTTCAGCGTAGGAGCCGGGTGGCTTCTTGTCGAGGGAGTATGCAAAGCGGGAGGGACGGAGCCCTCGCTTCAAGGCCAAGGTGGCCACAGAGTCCTCGAGGTTGTAGACCTCCAGGGCTACTTCTTTGAATCGTGCGACGTAGTCCCGTAGGGACTCGCCACCCTTCTGCTGGACGGAGAAGAGACTGTCTGCCACCTTGGGTATCTTCCGGCAGGCATCAAAATGGGCCAAGAAGGCCCTCTCCAGCTGGCGGAAGGAGTTGATACTCCGCGGCGGCAGGCGGGAGTACCAGGCTCGGGCAGCCTTCCTCAAGGTGGCGGGAAGGCGATGCAGAGAAGTGAATCAGTTGTCCCCTGGACCTACATGAGGACCTTGTAGCTTTCCAAATGGTCCAGGGGATCGGTGGTCCCGTCATACAGGTCCAGCTATGGAAGATGAAACTGGGTTTATTGGTTCCTCCATGATACGGTGGGACAGCAGCGGTCGGTTGTCATAGTCCGCCTCTGGTGGATTGGTGATCCGGCGGCTGAGCTCCTCCAGTCGCTGATTGTATTCGTCGAGCCGGCGCTGAGCCCGACAGTCTATTCGGCCGTCGAAGAACCCCTCGCTCGAGGATTCTGAGGAGGGGGAAGACTGGCGGCGATGCTGACGGGGGCGCTCCGCCTCCCTTCTGTGCCACCGCCTGGGAGAAGCACTGGCGTGGCGAGAGGGCGACCGGAGCCTCTTGGATGCCTCCCGACGGTGAGGCCTGGGTGAAGTACAGTGGTGGCGAACTTCTCGGGTGGGAGACATCCCCCAAGAAGAATATTGGCTGGGTTGGACCACTCCTGGAACTGACGGGAGCAGCTCCGGTTGCTGCACGGCTGCTGGCTACTGCTGCAGGACTTGGACCGCCGCCACCAAAGATTGAACTTGCATGGTGAGGGCGGCAAGCCGATCTTCTTGAAGCTACTGTGGTGGTGGTGCAGGGACGTCGGCTAGGGCAGCGGGGGCCTACCGCCAGCGGATCAGCCCTCTGACGTTGCCTCCCAGCATGACTGGTGGAGACCTCTTGCGCACAGTTCAGCACCATTGTCTGAGAGCTCGGGAAGAGAGAAGTTGTCGCTGACAGGTTCGAAGCTTTTCTCTTTCCCCCCTACCTGGCACGCCAATCTGTTGACGCCAAGTTGCCTTCCCCCAATGCCAGGGAACGAAATCCTCCTCCGCGGCAAGCTCCTGCAAAAAGTCTCCAGAGACCGGTTGCTCTGGTGGGGACCCTCCGACGCTCAAGTCAGCAACTCGGGAACAGACAAGAGTAAACTAGTAGAAATGAGCTGGAGAACTAGAGTTCAGAATCCTTCCCTCGTCATGAGTGTGGGTCTTTATACATGTTCGAAGGTCTCTTTTTTCCCGTTCCAGAAGGTTGCTGGCTTCGAGGTGTCTTTGTCCACTAACGGACGGAAAGCAAGGCTGATAGTGACGGATCGCAACCGACACTGGGCATGTCAAAGGTATCACGCCTCGCCTGTCACCTGCCAAGTGCGGCGCTACGGGTGACATGCGGATCTGGTTGTGTCAGGCGTGCGCCGTTACGGAGTATGGCCACGTGCTGTTGCAGGCGAGTGGCGGACCGCGTGGCCGCTGCAGGCGATTGTGTTAGGGTCCCCGGTCAAGGACTCCAAAACATTCACCAACTCCTCCGCGCGATCTGCTCCAACACCACAATCGATCCTCCCGAACCGTTTCTAGTAACACACAAGTGTGGTAATTAGGATCTAACACACAAGAAATGAAGAATGCCTCTCTGTTATTACGAAGAACGTGGTCTCAGGATTATTAGTCCTTCGAACCACCAGAACACAAGAACACTCGTACAAGGGTTATTAGCCCAAGCACGCCCAAACTTAAGAGGTTATCAGCCCCCAAGTTTACTGGCATAAACGTGCCTATGCCTGGCCAACATTCATAAGCTCTCTAAGCTTACAAAACACAACTCCTCCTCCTATTGCTCCTGAGGAGTGCTTATATAGGCATCCTCAGGAGCTTCCAAAATCCTACCAACCCAATCAAATCAAATCTAGATCAAATCTTCAAGATTCTAAGGAAACAATTCGAAACAATTCCTAGAATCAAGGAGATTTGACGATACATGCCTAAAACAACTTAACTGAAAAGGAAACTAATCTTCTAGAGTTTAGGAGAAACATCCTAAATCTAGAAGATATGATTTATTCAATCACTCCCCACAAGAAATCAATCTCTGAAGATATCTCCATAATGCACTTGATCTCGCCGCCGTCCGCCGCCCTACACGGTCGCCGCCATTCTCCTCCATGGGTGGTGATGCTCCTCCGACTCCCCAGGCCATGCTCGTTACATCCCTCGGTCACCGCTAAGACTGGTGGTGATCACCGGAGGTGGCTGCTGTGGGTAGCCACTCTTGATCATCTGCTACTGGTTGGCTAGGCTATGGCCAAAGTCTTGTTGTGGCACTTTGTCAAGGCAAGTCTGGGTGCTGACCCTGGGCTTGCCATGGCATGGCTGTGGTGCTTCGGCCGCGCGCACTATGGGCATGTCATGTGCTTCGGCCGTGCGCGCTGTGGGCATATCAGGGGCGCCCATAAGTGTCACTGGGGCCGCATCTCGCAACTTATCCTCCCCGTCGTGGCCGTGTAGGCCATGGTCTTCGCTTGGGATCCTTTCATTCCCCCTTCCATTAAGTGTACCCTTGTCCTCAAGGGTAAATTGTGGGAACCTTAAGGCTATGTCATCATAATCCTCCCAGGTTGCTTCCTCTCTAGGTAGCCCTCTCCATTGCACCAATACTCTCCAGATCTTCCTTCTAATCCTCCCACGTGGCACCATTTTGTATTCAAGAATCGTTGCGGGCTGTAGTAGCATTCTACCTTCCTCATCGAAGGAAGGCAATTCCTCTACAATCAAGCTAGGATCCCCAACTCGTCTCTTGAGGAGAGACACATGAAACACTGGATGAAGTCTTGAGGTTGGTGGTAATTCCAGCCGATACGCAACTTCTCCGACACGGGCAGCCACTTTAAATGGCCCATAGTACCTTTTCTCTAGCTTGTAGCTTGCCTTTCTCTTCATTGTCTTTTGGCCATAGGGTTGAAGCTTCAAGTACACAAAGTCCCCGGGCTCAAACCCTTCTAGCCTTCTCCTTTTATCATAATATTTCTTCATGCTCGATTGGGCCTTCTTAAGCTCCCTCTTTGCCTTGGCTAGTATCTCGTCTCTAGTGATCAAGGCTTCCTCCACTTCCGCATTCTTAGCCGTACCCCTCTCATAAGCCACCAAGGTAGGAGGCTTCCTTCCATACACCACTTCAAATGGGCTAAGTGTGATGGAAGAGTGGTATGTTGTATTATACCAATATTCCGCCCATGACATGTAGTCCATCCACCTTGCTTGCTCATCATGGCAATAGCATCTCAAGTATTGTTCCAATGTACGGTTGACCACCTCTGTTTGGCCATCGGTCTGCGGATGGTATGAAGAACTTGTCTTCATTTTGCTCCCTTGCAGTGCAAACACTTCCTTCCAAAAGGAGCTCATGAACACCCGATCCCGGTCCGTAACAATGGTTCTAGGGAAACCATGGAGCTTCACCACGTTGTCCACAAAGGCCTTAGCCACACTCTTCATTGTAAATGGATGCTTAAGGGGTATGAAGTGAGCATACTTACTTAAGCGATCCACGACCACCAAGATCACTTCGTACCCTTGACTTGCGGGCAAGCCCTCCACAAAATCCATGGACAAGTCTTCCCATATAGCTTCCGGTATGGGTAAGGGCTGCAAGAGACCCGTAGGGGCCTTCGTATCATGTTTGGTCTTTTGACACACGTCACATTCCGCCACCCACTTCTTCACACTTCTCTTTAGGCCCTCCCAATAGAAGAAATGCTTGATCCTCATATAGGTCCTAAGCCATCCCGAATGACCACCTTCTTTGCTATGGTGGAAGTGAGTGAGAATCTCCTTCCTCAGGTTTGGTACGTCGGGCACATAGACATAGGACTTGTAGTAGATAAGCCCATCACGCCATTTGAATCCGGTCACCCCATTACATGGACTCTCAAGCTTCTCTATGATCTCTTGAGACCTTGCATCCAACTCCACGGCCTCTCTAAGCTTGTCCCATATCCTCCATTCAGCTCCACTCAAGGCCATATGTTCAGCCTCATCTTCATACAAAGTCCACATCATTGGACTTCCCTCCTTCCTTGACAACGCATCAGCCACCTTATTCTCCTTGCCGGGCTGATATATAATGTCATACTCGAATCCCAGAAGCTTCACAAGAAACTTCTGTTGCTCTGGCGTCACGATCTTTTGTTCTAGCAAGTGTCTTAATGCTTGTTGATCGGTCACTATAGTGAACTTTCTTCCCAAGAGGTAAGGTCTCCACACCTTCACCGCATGCACAACCGCCAACATTTCTCTTGCATAAGTGCTCCATGCTTTCTTCATTGGCCCTAAGGCCTTGGAGATATAAGCTATGGGCCTCCTTTCTTGAGCTAGTACCGCCCCAATCCCTTCTCCACTTGCATCAGTATATACTTCAAATGGTTTCTTGAAGTCGGGCAAGGCCAAGACGGGTGTCTTGGTCATGGCTCTCTTCAAGTTCTCAAAAGCTCTCCTTCCATCTTCGGTCCACTCGAAGCCCTCCTTTTTTAGCATGGAGGTAAGTGGCTTGGCTATCAATCCATAGCCTTGCACGAACCTTCGATAGTAGCCCGTCAAACCAAGGAATCCTCGTAGAGCCGACACATCCTTGGGTAAGGGCCAATCCACCATAGCTTCCACCTTCCGCTGGTCCACTTTTACTCCTTGGCCCGATATGATGTGGCCAAGGTACTCCAGCTCTTCTTGCATAAAGGCGCATTTGGAAGCCTTGATGAAGAAGTGGTGCTCCTTCAAGATCATCAATACTCGCTCCAATTGCTCCAAGTGTTCCTCCACATTCTTCGAGTACACCAAGATGTCATCGAAGAATACTAATACAAACTTCCTCAAGAATGGCTTAAATATGGCATTCATAGCCGCTTGGAAAGTTGAGGGGGCATTGCACAGCCCAAAAGGCATCACTAGGTACTCATAGTGGCCGGAATGAGTCCTAAATGCCGTCTTGTGGGTATCTTCCTCTTTCATCCGGATTTGATGGTATCCGGCCCTTAAATCCAGCTTGGTGAACACATGAGCCCCATGCAACTCATCAAGCATCTCGTCCACTGTTGGTATGGGAAATCTATCCCTCACTGTTGCCTCATTCAATGCTCGGTAGTCGGTGCAAAAATGCCAACTTCCATCCTTCTTCCTCACAAGCAACACCGGTGATGAAAGGGACTAGTGCTTGGTCGAATCAAGCCACTAGCCAACATCTCCTCCACTTGTCTTTCGATCTCACCCTTTTGAAAGTGAGCATACCGGTATGGTGGCACATTCACCGGTTTGCTCGCATCTTTCAGCACAATGCGATGATCAAATTCCCTACTTGGTGGTAATGAAGTAGGTACCTCCAATACTTCCTTGTGTCTTTCTAAAACCGTCTTCACACCTTGGGGCAGCTCCTCATTTCCATCACTATGCTTCTCTTCTTGCCCTTCATCTCCTCGGTTTTGGCCCATCACTATGGCGAAGCAATGAGCCCCACCCTTGCATAGTTTCTCAAACATATTGGCCTCGCAAGGCCTTGGCTCTTTTGATGCTAGAGCTGTCCACGTCCTCTTCTTCCCTCCAAGCTTGAACTCCATAGTCATCTTCTCATAGTCGGTGACGACCTTGCCAATGCCTCTTAGCCATGCATTGCCCAAGACAACATCTAGCCCCACCAATGAGAGTACGTGAAGATCAGCCGCTATACGGACGCCTTGGACATTCATCTTCACGGTTCGCACTACCATCTCGCACCTTAGCTTTTCCCCGTTTGCCACCTTCACATCGAATGGCTCTACTTCTTCCCCATGCAATCCCACCTTAGAAAGGACGCGGGAATTGATGAAGTTGTGGGTAGACCCACTATCCACCAATAATGTCATTTCATGCTTGCCAACCCAAGCCATAAGTCGCATGGTTGAGGGCTTTTGTACGCCGGACATGGCATTGAGGCTCAACTCGGCTTCCTCACTTTCCTCATCGCTAGAGGACTCCTCATGCCCGTGCTCTTCCTCACTTGTCTCCCCCAATTGCTCCTCCTCTATCCCGATCATACACATGACCTTGGCTTTCTTGCATTGGTGATCACGGCTCCACTTTTCACCACATTTGAAGCATAAGCCCTTCTTTATGTACTCATCAAGCTCCTCACGACTAAGCTTCTTGACTTCCTTCCCTTTGCTCCTTGAATCTCCCGTAGTCCCCTCCTTTCCTTTCCAAGACCCCGTGGAATACAAGGGTTTATAAACCTTGTTAGCCACTTGGTCCTTGACGTGTCTTTTCTCGAAGTGATGACTTTCTTCAAGGATTTCAGCCATCCTCATTGCTTCTTGCAGCCTAGTGGGCTGCTTCAACTTGAGC